>APFE030325156.1:3532-32675 GCA_000404065.3 Pinus taeda
CTTTACCAGTACGCAGGCTACAACCTGCAGAGAGCTACAACTCTCTCTCGTTTTCCAGTCTCTCCTGGAAGGGAGCTACAACCCCCTACTTCTTTTCTTACAAGGCCCACTTTTCATAAACATCAAATGATCATCAAGTACATGTAGATTTCGCAGTCAACTTCAGTAACCAGATCAACAAAACAGAACTAAACCCAGAACACCTTATCAATAGAAAAATTCATTCAACAGAAAGTAATGAGACAGATACGCAATTTTCCTTTCTCTGGCCTGCGTCTCTACGCACTTCACCTTCTGCTTCCCTGCATATACCTACAGAGTTTCTTCTACTATGCCGCGTGCCCACACACTGCTTCTTCTACCGCGCTGCGTACAGTACGCACCCAGATACACTGTTGCGTCGCGTACTGCCACTGTAGTCATGCACTCAGAAAGACTATCACGCTGCATGCTTTTACTGTGCGTACGCACCTGAACCACTGTTGCCCTGCGCACCCATGCAGCCCTTCTTCTTCTACTTCAGCGTACCCACGCAGTCACCCTTCTTCTGCTCTGCGTACCCACGCAGTTACCCTTCTTTTGCTCTACGTACCTATGCAGTTGCCCTTCTTCTGCTCTGCGTACCCACATAGAGGCACCGTTTAACACCTGCATACTTCTGATTAGGGCTGAATTTGCAGATCACTAGTGTGCTACAGTTAGTTGAATGCCCAGATCTGATCATGCGCTCGAGAGATCACCCTTCACAGATTCACTTTCCACTTCACTTTCATATAGATCAAGCCTTTTAACCAATAACCCAATATTTCAGATCTTAAGATATTCAATTTGCAAAAGATGCTTAGCCAAGGGATCTTCTTTGCTTTATATAGGCAAGCTCCTCCTGAAATCATGGACCATTACCACGAGCCAAAACCATAATAACACAAATATCGTTGGCTAAATGCCAAAGATTAAACATAAGAAACCCCACGTGTGCTTTTCTCTGCCTTGAAGTGAGTGCACTGGGGGTACGCACCTCCTGAAGGGCTGACCTGCGTGTCTGGCCATGGTCCTTTCACAGTGTACCTGCGGGTACGCATCTTCTGAACTGTTCTCCTGCGTACTTCTTAATTTTCAACATATTGAGAGCCTTTCCATGGGTGTTGCCATCAAGTACAACATCTGTAACATATAGCCATACCAAAAACATAATGCCAACAGTAATGATAGCCCCTAATCATGCAAAATGTGTCTTATTTCTCCCATTATTCTTATGTTATTCCTTTTATCCACTCCATTTTATTGTGGTTTACCGGGTGCTATCAACTCTTCTAATACCCTCTTTGGTATAAATGTCCTTGAAGGTGATAAAAACAAATTCTGCTCCAATATCAGTTCTCAGGACTTTCAATTTCTCATCAACCTTCTTTTCAACCAATTCTTTGAATTCAACGATTTTTGAGAAAATTTCATGCTTCTACCGCATGAAGAAGATCCAACATTTTCTAGAAAATTCATCAACAAAAATCACATAATACTTTGGTTTTGTTGTAAAGGATGTAGAAAATGGTCCACATACATCATAGTGTACTTGATCGAAGACTTCTCTAGGCTTACTATATCAAACCTAGAAGATGTATTTGACATATTTCCCTAATCTATATCGTTTGCAGACATCATGTTGGTCAAGGGTGCATTTTGGGAGACTAGTGGTAATTTTCTACATGATTTTTAAGGCTCCATGGTGTAAGTGTCCCATGTGCTTATGCCAAAGTCCTACAACATCTCAACTCTACACCTTTTCCGCCTTTCTAATTATTGTAGTGAAAGCTTCCACCTCAAGTTTGTAGATATTTCTCGCTCTAACTCCAATCTGTTTAACCTGCCGAGTAGCTACATGTCTTCGAAATGATTTCCCCTTACTGAAAACAACATCATAGCCATGATCCTCCCATATAGCTATAGAGATCAAGTTCTTGTTTAGCCTAGGTACATACATGACATGTTTTAGATGAAGATGGGAGTTTGAATCCCTCTTAAAGGTTATAATAACAATTTCTTTGGTACTATACCACCCATCGCCCCCAAGTTCTATGCAAATCTAGAGATACTTCTCCTCTAGGCTACTAAATAATTATTGGCATTCTATGATATGGAATGAGGCATGTGAATCTAGATACCACACACTCCCCATTACAGTGTTTGCCATGCATGTAATGAGGGTGAAGTCTAATTCAAATTGTGATGCAAGTGCTTCATCTGCTACTCCTCCTAAAGGCTCTTGTTATACTTCTTGTGTAGACATTTTGTTGAATAGTGCTTGAATTCATGGAAGTGAAAACATTTTATCTTTTAGATAAAATGTCATGAGGATGAGTCTTGTTCTAGACTCGAAACATAGACAACTAAAATGAAGATTGTGGAATATCTAAATCTAGAATCACAAATACCACACCATAGAAATCTATAAACCATTACATTTTATCTTTCTTAAGTCCTTTTTGCTATTATTCTGTATAGTCTTTGGTTTTCTTTGGGCCTTCTTTCCATTTCCTTTCTTTTCCTTCCCAACCAAGGAAAATATCTCTTCCTCCTCAGATTTGGATGTTACCCCATCTCTAGTGTTCTGTCAAATTTCTTCCTACAGCAAGATCGGTCTAGAGTCTTTCCCAGTTTGGTAATTTTTCCGTTCTATTTACATAGCTCTGGTATCTGTGTCAGGATTTTGGAAGGCCTAAGAGAGCTAGGCTTACTAGTTTTGAAGAGGAAATATTTTCTCCAACCCCTCCAATTTCATCTCAACATTGCATGAACCTAGAAGTAATGTGAAATGGTTTCTCCATTTTAAACCTGAATGTTTTTTAGCTTGTCCCTCAATGTTAATTTCCTTGCATCACTGCCATTTTCAAATAGCTTAGTGAGGGTCTTCCACATAGAAAAGGGTGTCCCATTTCCATGTAAAATTGAGACTATGTGGTCTCTCACACCCTCCAGGATGATCCTCCTTCCTTTTGTGGTATCCTTTTTCAATTAGGCTAATTGGTGTGCGTATGATATTGTTGGATTTGGAATGTTAGTTTTGGTGTACTCCAAATCACCATTATCATGGAGCACTTCTTCCATCTTGTCCTTCAAAGCTATGAAGTTTGAGGTTCCCTCAAGGGAAAACTCCAATCTCATCCATTGAAAGAAATTTTCCCACAAGGAAGAAGACTAATTCACTAAATCTACAAATCAAATTCTCTGAAGAAGAAGCTTTATTAAATGGTTTCTATTATGAACCAGATTCTGATACCACGTAGAAATTAATATAAATTTTCTATAACTGATGAAATCAAACTAAAATAAAGAGATTATATTTTTCCTCTGCTATTATATGGAATGGGAATTTTAATTTAGAAACAAATGCAATGACATACAACCATTAAAACACCACAAGAACACAATGATCTACAGGGGAACCCAATTGGGAAAAACCCCTCCACAACTTTTCATTAATCATATGAGAATCATAAACTATTACAATTCCTTGATTCAATCCTAAAGCACACCATGCACTGTAAATGTGTTCTCCTACTGATTATCTTGCTTTGGCCAATAGTTATCCATTTCAAGATACTATTTCCTTGTGCAATCCTAGAGGAAAGTATGTCCTAAAAGATAGGAATTTCTCTTATTTTCTTACGCAATTCCTAAGGAATGATTCACCTGCTTAACTGCCAATCATGCACACTCAACTAGTATACAATTGATAATTACAATCTCTCTTTTCCACCACTCAAGCTAGGAAATTTGAATTCCATGCATGTGTGGGCTCTTTTTTACTGATTGACTAGTTTAACTAAGAGATCACCAAGTTAACAAAATTTCTACTACTCAATTGACCTTCAACTGACTCAACTAGGTGCTTAAGCTCAATTAATTGAGTTGAAATGAAAATAACTGAACTAGGCTACTAATTTTTAGCAATCATTACATGCATAACTCTACTTCTAGCATATAACCTAAATTTATTGATAAAACAATAGAGAATCCATGTCACCAAAGCTAACTGCAATCCACGTCATCCTATTGATGTGGAAAATCAAATTACTAAATTTCACTAAGGCACAAGTCAAATTTAGCCTTTCTTGCTACAACTTCTAACAATATATACATGGGTTTAACGAGACTATGATCACTAACCGAGAACATCCAAATAACATAACTCCTTTTCCTTAACAATAAGAATTGCACACAAATCCACTCATGACACTTGAATAAAGTGTTTCCTTCCTTCTATTAATTAAATGAAAAAAACATATTTACAATAGGCCCTCTCTAACCTAATTATTACAATGGAGCCCCTCTTGGCCTTGTGGCCCTATTTAGCAATCAATTCCTCTTGAGCCTCTGTATCTTACATCTATGTTCTTTGATTAAATATTTATAGAAAAATAGCTTGAATTAAATGCTAATTTAGATCCACTATTTTCTTACCTAAACTAGATCCTCTAGATATATATTTTCCTCAAAATATCTAAGTAATCCCTAAATATCTCTAACTCTCTCAATATTTATGAGATTTCTCCCAAAAAATAGATATGACTACAATTGTATTTCTAAATACATATTTTTTCTAGAACTTTATAAAAACATAGGAGATACAAATGCTTACATTCAATTATGGAACCAACTCCCTTGGTAAATGAAAACCCATAGGTCTATTCAAATTAAAATTTTGACTTGGAAGTGGGATGCTCCTACATTAATAAGTCACAAATTAGCATATGTGGTGCTCATAGTTGATTGCATGTGTTTGAAAAGTAATTCATCCAATTATTTAGAATTTTGCCAAGTGTGGCAACCCCATCCAAGGTTATCTCTAAACTTTGTTTAACTCTCACAAATGATTTATATTATTGTTGAATGACAACCAAAAATTCCTAGTTTCCTTATTCCTTTTCCTACTATGGTAGTTGGGTGACCTACTCATTTTTGCACGTTGTCATCTGCCAATTGGTAGACCAACTGTTGATGTTATGCAACCAGCTCACGAAATAGAAGAAAAGATAGGTCAACGACCTCAAAATCAACCTCTTCGAGGGGGAAACCTCCTTTACATTACACAAATGAACAGTTCTTGGATGATACAAATGAAAAACCTCCTTTATATATGTAGGAGTCTAAGGGGTCACAATATAATCAAATATGACATAAAAATAATAATATAAGGGCACAACAATAACAATAGTGGGCTTCTATGGGGCACAATAATAACAATATGGGGACAATAGGGGCACAACAATAACAACAAGGGCTACAATGACAATAGTAATGCGGGAATCACTAGTATTATAGGGACCTAACATGGCCCACTGTTTCAAAAAAGTGTTGCCCTCAATGCTTGAGTAGTTATGGATGGTTTTGGATAAAATTCACATCCTCCCATGTGGAAT
Organism: Pinus taeda; assembly: GCA_000404065.3. NCBI lineage: Eukaryota > Viridiplantae > Streptophyta > Pinopsida > Pinales > Pinaceae > Pinus > Pinus taeda. The sequence continues at coordinate 8,953 of APFE030325156.1, forward strand.
CTTCATTGGGTAAGTTCTTCCACTTGACGAGATACTCTGAAATTGATCGATTTCGTAGCTATCGAGTTCTTATTTCTGTGACTGATTCAAGTTCCAATATGATTTTTCCTTCCTCATCAAGTTCTGACAATATTGTTTGAACTAGGAGCTTGTCACCTATAACCTTCTTTAACCATGAATCAAGGAAAACAGGGTGCACTCGAGAAGTCACATGAAGCTCCAATTTGTATGTGATAGGACCAATATTTTAAAACACCTTGTATGGACCATAATACTTTGGTGATAATACATAGTCACCTACACCAAAACTTCTTTTGCTGCGATGTTGGTCTGCCTGTTGTTTCATTCTATTTTGTGCCAAAGTGAGGCTATCCTTTAAGGGTTGGAGAAATTGTTGTTGACGCTCGATGTGATCTTACACTCCTTGAAACTTATAATTTTCTCTTAAATATAATGTGATGGACAGTGGATGATATCCATAAAGTGCCATAAATGGGGTCATTTTTGCTGTTGTATGTGAGGAAGTGTTATACCACCATTTAGCCACAAGCAACCATTTAACTCATTGTGTCCTTACAAACATTTGTTTACTATCTTAGTTTCCCAATCAGATTGAGGATGATAAGATGAGCTATGAGCTAACTGTGTACCAAGATAAGAAAATAATTATGTCCAAAAATTTATAGTGAAAATGGGATCTCTATTGCTTACAACAATGTTTGGGTTTCCATGTAGCCTTTGAATTGTTTCCATAAATGTAGTAGAAACTATACTGGCTTTAAATGGATGTGATAATGCACAAAAGTGTGCATACTTGGTAAGTCTGGTAACTACCACCACGATGACACTATTTCCTTCGGACTTGGGTAAACCTCTGATAAAATCAATTGAAGCCTCCTCCCAATGTTGACTTGGAATGGATAAACGTTGTAATAGACCTGGGGTCTTAATTGTTTCAACTTTATTCTATTAGGAAACCAAACATTCTACCAGAAACTTTGGAATATTAGATTTAAGGCCATCCCAAAAAATTTCCTTCTTAATGCTGTGGTAAGTTCTTAAAGATCCTGAGTGCCCTCCTAAGGGAGAGGTGTGAAATTCCATAAGAATATTTTGTTTGAGTTGGGAATTCTTACATAGGTATAAGCGATATTTGTACCATAACGAATCATTTTTCCAGCTAAATTTAACAGATGTATTGGGATCTTGTTGTAAGTTTTGAATGAGTTCCCACACTTCTTCGTCATTCTTCCATTCATCCCTTATTTTGTTTATCCAGTCTATTTGGATAATATAAATGGTGCAAAGAAATGCTTCCACATCCTCATCCTTTCTTAACAGTGCATTTGCCACAACATTTTGCTCCCCTTTTTTGTAGATGATTTCAAAGTAATAGCCCAACATCTTTGTGACCCTTTTTGCTACTCTTCTGAAGATAATCTTTGTTCTAAGAAGTAACTAACACTATCATGATCCGTTTTCACCTTGAAGTGTCTTCCCATGATGTAGGGTCGTCATTTCTTAAGTGCATGTAGTATTGCCAACATTTTCTTTTCATAAATAGCTTTGTGTAAATACTTTCCTTTGATTGGATGACTTTAAAAATAAATGGGTCTTTATTCTTGCATTAAAACAACATCAATTCCATTTCTTGAGGTATCACCTTCCACAATAAAGGATTTTGTGATGTCCAACATAGATAAGGTTGGTGCTTGGCACATTTCCTCTTTAAGATGTTCAAAGGCCTTCGTTGCTTCTGGAGTAGATGAAAATGCATCTTTCTTCAATAATGTTGTTAGAGGTGTTGTTATTCTCCCATAATTCTTAAAAAACCTATGATAATACCCTGTCAACCCGCAAAATCCCAAAAGATTCTTTATGGATGTGGGTATTTTCCATTCCTTAATGGTTTTAATTTTGCTAGGGTCTACCTTAATGCCTTCATGAGATACAATATCACCCATATATTCCACCTCTTGTACTCCAAAAAAATTTGGAGATTTTTTAATATAATTGTTTCTCCTCCAATAGTTTGAACACCCTGTCAACATGTTGAACATCATCCTTCACAGGCTTGTTGTAGATTAGCATATCATCAAAAAATACTAAACACAAACTTTCTAAGGGTTTGAAAATGGAATTCATCTAACCTTGAAATGTAGAAGGTGCAATGGTAAGGCAAAAAGGCATGACCAAAAATTCATAATGACCTTCATGAATTCTAAATGTTGCTTTTGGAATGTCTTTAGTCTTCATTTTGATTTGATGATATCCTTGACAAAGATCCAACTTGGTGAAGTGTATTGACCCATGGAATTCATCCAATAATTCACCAATGATAGGAATAGGAAATTTATCTTTAAAAGTGAGCTTGTTGAACTCCATATAATTCGGACACATGTGTCATGATCCATCCTTCTTGTGCACCAATACTGCTGGAGCAGAGAAAGAACTTTGACTAGGTTGAATTATACCATCCTCTAGCATTTTTGTAACCATACAGTCAATTTCACTCTTTTGGGCATAGGAATATCTATAAGGCCTGATGTTTGGAGGAACAATTCCTGGAACCAAATTAATAGTGTGATCATGATCATGAATAGGTGGGAGGCCATTCAGAGTCTCAAATACCTTGGAATGATTGTGCAATGATTTTTGGAGATCTAGAGAAATAGATGATTTCGAAGTGGGAACCTCTAGTAAACATAATTGTGCAATTACACCTCATTGTTCCTTATTTATAAGTTCTATCATTCTGTCAAATCTAATTATCTTTCTCAGTTTCCATGTGATACCCCTTAATTCAACTCCCTTTCCTTCCAAAAAAAATTCATAAAAAGTTCTTGAAAATTAAAATTTATCATATCTAAAGATTGTAGCCATTGGACTCCTAGTACAACATCAACACCGCCCATTGGAATGGAAAGCATTTGGATATTCAATATGTATTCTCCCATGGATAGCTTGATATTGTGGCACTTTCCAGAGAAATTTATGGTTCCTGCAGTTGGAACCATCACTTGACACTCTGGTATTGGATATAGGAAGAAATTCAACTACTTGGCTATCTTATAATGAATAAAATTATGGGTGTTTTCTGAAGCAATCAACACTATTACCTTTTTATTCTTGATATGTCCTTCTATCTTGATAGCTTGAGGAGTTGTAATTCTATCCGATGCATTAAAATATATGGTCCAATTTATTTCTTCTTTCTATAGGGTTTGTTCCTAGTGTATATCCTCTTATTTTGATGTTTTTTGTTACTTTTGTTCCTCCTCTTCACAATCTATGTAAAATAATTTCTTCTCAGCACACTTATGACCTTTAGTGTATTTGCTATCACAAATGTAACAAAGCCCTTTTTCTCTTTTATCTTCCAATGGTTGTGGTGTCAACCTTGTAGGCTGTGGAAGGCTAAGGACAACAACACTTCTATCTTTATAATTGTGAGTTATAGGATTCCTTGTTGTCATAATTTTTCTTTACAGTTTTCTTGCCAACTTGAATGCTTTCTCTAATGAATCAGGTGCCCACAGGCAAACCTCATGTTGGATGTTATCCTTTAAAGTCCCTGTGAACAAATCAATCCTATGCTCCTATGGAATATATTTTACCCTTATATCCAATTTTTGAAGGTCCTCAATGTGCTCCATCATTGAACCCTATTGTTTGAGATTTATCAATTGGCTAAAAAAATTGTTTCTTCTTGTATCTTTATAATGTGTTATCATTTTTCTGTAAAAATTGCCAAAGTGACAATTTTTTTACGAGAGAAAAGCCATTGATACCATACAAACTGATTTGGTTCCAAATATAAAGTTCCAATGTGTACCTTTTGTGTGTTTTCCACATTATGGAGATCGAAATATTGCTCCATTTGTAGTATCCATGTTATCGGATCCTTGCCATCAAACTTCCACATTTTGATCTTTGGATGATGGTGGGTCTTCAATCCAATGTTAAAGTCTATGAAATCATCATTAACATTTTTTTTTTCTCATCATGAGTTTAATTTACTATCCTTTCACCATTAGTTATCAATTCTTATAGCAACTTCATCATATCTATCTTCAAACCTTCCATGTTTCCTTTAAGTTTTTCTTCGATACCATCCATCTTAGCTTCCACACCACTCATCTTAGCTTCCACGCCATCCATCTTAGCTTCCACACCATCCATATTAGCTTTCACTTCATTTCTATTAGCGTCCATTCCCATCTTTAAACCATTCATCTTAGCTCCTGTTACTCTTTGTGAGAGTGAAAATTGTTGCACTTGATCTCCTAATTTTCATATATCATGTTGCATTTCTTCCTCTTCCTCATGAGTGATGGTAGAGCTTTCAAGTTGCTTACTAGGTGTTTCCATTTTCTTTCTTTAGGGCATCAATTAAGGATAATTATGCCTCACTATGCCCTTTGAATCACTTCAAACTAATTTTTCAACCCAGACTTACGCAAATTTAAAAACAAAACTACACAACTTCTTTCCTCTTTGTAAGAGCTCAGTATTTAATTTGTTTTATCTTTGTAATTTAGCATCTCCAAGGTTTGAAACTATGTCCTGTGGTATCCCTATGAGTTCTATTTCTAACCCCACCAGTTTGATCAATATTGGATTCTTCAAGAAAGTGTTAGCCAAATCTGTTATGATGACCTAATTATAGACTAGTTCCATAGAGCGAACTTGTATGACCTTCCATGTGTCACTGTTTCGATATTCAGACATGATCAATATTCAGACATGAAAATGCTATAAAAAATATATATAGTTCATTCTCTTTCTTTAACTTCTTACAAAATTTCAATCTGATGCTCAGATTGACATTTATGATGATTTTCACAAGGTCACTTGTTTGGGATGTGATTCGGGAGCCTACAAACACCCTAATTTCCTTGGATCATATCTCTGAAAATATAGTGTGAAAATATCTGAAATTTAGAAATGAGGTTCATCGAGATTTTAGCTCAAATTGGTTTTAATTTCATCTTTTGAAATGCCATAGAAAAACATTATAGCAAAAATTCCACGATGGCCTATTTGGAGCAGCGAAACCCTAGAATCCAAAGCTCTCATACCAAATGTTATGCAGCCAACTCACAAAATAGAAGAAAAGATAGATCAATGACTTCAAAGTCAACCTCTTCTATGGGGAAATCTCATTTACATTACAAAAATGAACAATTCTTGGATAATACAAATGAAAAAAATCTTGTTTCTATATATAAGAGTCTAAGAGGTCACAATATAATCAAAGCAGACATAACAATAATAATATAAGAGCACACCAATAACAATAGTGGGCTTCTATGGGGTACAATAATAACAATATGGGGACAATAGGAGTACAAAAATAATAATAAGGGCTACAATGACAATATTAATGGGGGAATCACTAGTATTATAGGGAACTAACAGTTGAATAGAAGCAAGTTTATCATCAATCTAGGTGAGAACGTTTAGTTAAATTTCTTCTACTTGCATGCTCATATATTTCGAAAAAATTATCATCTTCTCGCTACTTCCTTTGTATTATTTTTTTTACCGTCGATTGTTTTCTTTCTCCATGTCCCAATCACTTAATTTTTTTCATATTCTAAGAAAAGAAAATCAATCATGTTGTATGCATAAGTAAGGTCATAGCATAGAGAGGTTGGTTTGTTCTTCTCTTTTGGTTTTGTATATTTTTCATTTTTCTTCGTTTCATTTAGCTTCTTTAGCAATCCTAACCCTACTGTATCAACAATTGGCTCAACTAGGGTCAACTATGTAGCTTACTATTGATTCTTGGGTGTTTCAAATGTGTTTGTTGTCTCCATTTCAATATTCATTTGAGTGCCCTTTCCCAAGTCAACTGGCTTGACATGTTCTCATGATATTTCTTGGATTTCAACTTATTTCTCCATTCTATATCTACTGACCACCATTCAATCCCATAGTTGGTGTTGGATTGACGGGTGGAAATTATATTGTAAGGTCAATATTGGGGAATTGTACTTTATATTCAGCACTTCCACTCAACTAACCTTGTGTCTAACTTTCTGGTGGTGTTCCCATTTGGTCACTCAATTGCACTAGCATTGTCTATTGTTGTGCTTCCTTGTGCTATTCTTATAGCATCTATTGTTTAGTTGTTTTGATAAAAAATTGTTTGGCATAACCAAAATATTGTAGAATATATGGGATGCTAGATGATCCCAAAAAATCTTATGTCTTCCTTGACTTATTTGGCTCTTTTCCCTTCGCTTCTATCTCTTCCAACACCTTCTTTGTTATTATGTTGAGATGTTGTTGCAACTTTGGGTCATTGAGTGAAATATTACTTATGACCTCCTACCTTTTGATTTCGACTTCTTTTTGACTAAATTCAAATAATTTTAAGACTTCTTTATTTTTTTTATTTCTTTTTGTATTTTAACAAATTTCCCAACATGTTGACCTTGAAAGGAATTGTGTATATTGCTATTTTCCTTTCTTCCTCCTATTCCTCGTCTACTAGTGGAAAAAATACTTCCATTTGGGGTTCTAAAACAATTGTTGGTATTGGAAAGACTGTATTTATTTGTTGACTAATGTCATTGAAAAATTTTAAGTCGAAGGCTGGTACAAGAGTTCATGGGGTTGAACATCATTGGAACTGGCACAACATACCTTCCTTGTGTCGACACGCAAATAGATATGTGAAGTAATTGCTAGCATGTGTCAAATTCATTGTGATACCCACCATTTATTTATCACAAGTTTTAAGTCCATTAACCAATCTTTATATAATTACTATGGAGAGACTAACTCATGGGTTCCCAACAAACAGTGTGCAAAAATATTGTAGTTCTTCATCACAGGAACATTTTTCCTTATGTTTCACTAACTAGCGAGACCTACATCATGTCTAAAAAAATAGAATCGATGGGAACTGAATAAATTTACTAGAATTTTGGCATTTACCGAAGTTGGTTTCAACTATGTGTAAGAAATGTTCTACCTAACTATAATTTTTCCCCGACCTTATAATTTGGTCAATGAATTCAAACATGTTTAATTTTACATCAGAAATTCCTCTAGTTGGTGTAACATAGAGGGAGAATATGATGCATGGCCATTCACTCAGGGATCATGGACTTGGCAAGTAATTAATCCTTCAAAGTTCATTGTCATCATTCCATCTATAAACTCTTTGACCCACATAGTTGAGTTAATTGTATTTAGTATTTTATCCTCCATGTGTGACAGACCGATGGTGCCATAAATGGCCATGGTTGTAATATTTAATGATTTTTCCAACCATAGGGTACCATCATGGTCCCAGTTAATGATAAAATTCACAACTTCCTCCTTCTGAACTTGAAAATCCACAACTAGCGATGTACCAAAATAGTCCAGTATGTCAGCATGGTGAATCATCCATGAATTTTTGGTCCATTTATTATCAACCATACCCCTTTTCTTAAATAATTCAAATTATTTTTCCCACGTTGGCTTTCCCATTTTGACTTGTTATGGGGCCGAACTTCTAAATCTGTTGGCATGATTCTATCAAACTGATCCTTAGTTTGAGGCTATGCATGGTTGTTTTCATCCTCAAAGTAGTCTTTATTCCTCATAACTTTTAAATCCTCTTTGAATTCTTATCCTCTAAAGAACTTGAGAAGATCTCAATATAAGATCAAAAGAATGGGGAGGTTTGGGAGTTCAGTGGGCTTGAATGCAACTCTTGGGGGAAATTCAGGAGAAATAAGAGGTGTGTCTAGTCGCTCTCTTAGTTTTATAGCCATGGAATTAAGTTTTCCATTAATTTCATCCATAAATGTGTTTCATCATATTAATACTTAATTTTTCCATAGCCCTTGGATCGTTCGATGCACATGGCGATGCCTTTCTTCATGATTTGGTGGAAAAATCGCTTTTTAATGTTGTTTAGTCATCGTGAGTTTTTAAATGTGATGTGATCCTACCATTGGTTATGATGTCCCAGTCAGATATAGCCATTTGGTAAATTTTTCTTCCTGCTTGCATGTCTTCTTTTCCCTTAGTCTAGTTGACCTATTTTTTGAGATTTTCTATGAATCTAATTCATGGGTCTTTTCTCCTTTCTTGATGTTGTAGTTGTTGGTGTTAACTTGCATTTTCATGTGACTTTCTATTTAGAAATTTTCATAAGCCCTATCCTTTCTCCATTACTTTTTAACACTTGCTAGTATAATAGGAAGTCTTCTTTGTATAAAGGTACTTATTTGCTAACACAGCTATTATTTTACTAAATATAATTGTTGTAGGTAATCCTACATATTCAATATTTTTTATGACATAAATTATCTTAAAGGAACATAATATACATTTAGTAAGCTAGCTAGACTGCGACATTGTGGTTTTCAAAGTAGCCCACGTTCCTAGGGCCTCAGAGAGGTTTTCACCAATTGCATGTTGAGATTGGCAAGTGATATATTTCTTGAGTTGGGAACCATTTATGAGTGATTCAAATAAGTGCCCTTGCATTGTTTTTACTTATACAACTACTAAACAATGTATGTCTTCAACTACAAAGGGGCCAAACGAGGAAATTTCTAATTTATTTGGCATCCCTTTTACTTGACTATTGTATAATAAAGATAAGTCTCCCACTTTTAGATTTTATGTTTGCACATTTCTATCATGTCATGTTTTCTATTGTTTTTTCTTACTTCTTGTTGTTGTAAATCATAGAGTATGTCTTCCTCTAGATGTTGCATTTAGCGGAGTTATTCTTTTTCAACTTTATTATCATCATATTTAATATATTTGCATCATTTTAGTGTAGTGTTGGTATGACCACTTCTTGTCCATAGACTAATTTAAATGGTGTGTATCCAGTCAACTATATGTATATCATTTGGTATCCACACAAGACCACTGTGATTTTGTCATCCCAGTAATCCTACTCAATGTTACATATTTTATTTTTAGTTATTTGTGCAACATTTTATTGAATGATTCTATTGTGTTGTTATCCTCTGGATAGTATGTTTTGTTTTTTTATGCTCAATCATAGGATTTTGAAACATGGTTTGGATTGTAGCATTGATGAAATGTGTCGCCTATCAGTGATTAGAGTCAGGGGGAAGTAAAATCTCATTAATATGTTTTCACAAATGAATTTTGTAGCTATGTCCTCTCTACATGATTTGATTGGATCTGCTTCTACTCACTTTGTTAAATACTCCACTATTATAATGATGTATTTTTAACCCATTCCTTTAGCTCTTTTGAGGAATGATCTGACAAAGTAAATCACTCAAACCCTGAAAGGTAGATTCAGGTTTATAAAATGGAGTTTCATATGATTTTGTGGCAATGGCTATCCTAACCTTTGCCAAACATTGCATTTATGGATTGGTGTCTAATAGTCTCAGAACAACATCAACAACCATAAATTCATTTGTACTATTTTTATTGCAGTTGGGCCTTGGTATTGTCTACTGGCACCTCCCTTATGAGCTTCCTCAATTATATATTCCCTTTCATGTTCCAATACACACCTTTTAAGTATCTCATTCTTTCCTAGCTTATATAATTGATCATTTATCAATGAAAATGGTGCTAATTTGATTTCTAGGGTCTTGTTTTTATTTTCCAAAAATCCCTCAGGTGCTTTCCTTATGTGCAAAAAATGGTCAATTTCTAGGAATTCCACCTGGATTGCTTCAAAATTTTAATAAATGACAATTAGGCAGGTCATCATCAAGGTTTGTTAATTCCTCCCCTGTCTTCAGTCAGGATAGATGGTCAATCCCAATGTTTTTCTTTCTTGTTGATACTGTTACCTCAAATTCAAATTCTTGGAAAAGAAATAACCATTGACAAATATGACCCTGATGGATTGGTTTATTAACAAGGTACCTTAAGGCTTGACAATCTGTAAAAAACATGAAAGGGTTTCCTAGGAGGCCATGACAAAATTTATGGAGAGAAAATATCATGGCAAGTGCTTCTCCTTATATTGTTGAATAATTTTTCTTGTCTTTGCTTGATTTTTGACTAGCAAAAGTTTCTGGATGGTCTATGGAATCATAATATTTCTAGCTATTCTAGTACAACTCTGACTGTGATGTTAAACATGTTGACATGTACATGGAATCTTTTCAACCAGTCGGTAAATTTTAAGATGGGGGATTTAACAAAATTTCTTTTAAGTAATTGAAATGAATCGTCACAATTCTTTTCCAAATGTACAAAACATCCTTCTTTCCCAATTTTTCAATTGGGAAAGTGATGTCCAAGTAATGTAAAATAATTTTTTTGGAATATCTCGTGTGCCCAAAAAAGAGATTGATTTTTTATTAATAGGGGGCTTTAAAACAAGGATCACTTTGATTTTTTTCCATATCCTCTTTGATCCCATCCTTGGATGCTACATTCCCCAACAACATTCCTATAGGAGTAGCAATGATATGTTTCTTAATATTTAGAGACAATTGGATTTGTCAACATCTTTCTAACATGAGTCTTAACAATTTAATATGGTCATTTAACAATATGAACACTGTCCAATCATCAAAATATAGCACCATGATGTTATAAATATAATCTTGAAATGCCTTGACTATTATTCTAGAGAAAATTGTTGGTGCATTCTTTATACCAAAAGGCATTACACAATTTGCAAAAGATCCAAATTATGTAACAAAATTAGAATTTTCTTTGTATTATTTTGCAATGGGTACGTGGGTCTACCCTAAAATCCCATCTATGATGGAATAAAATTCATGATCTACTACTTCATTTATGATCTTGACTACAAATGGCATTGCGAATGGATCACATATTGTTAGCTTATTCAACTCATGGAAATCAACAAAAAATATTAATATGCTCAAGTCATGCTTCTTGTGTTGCAAGACCATGGGGTTTTTTCATTTTTATTTTTCAATAGGATAGATGATGACAACAACCAACTTCTATTCTATCTCTTTTTTCACCATTGGCTTGTATTTGTGAGCTAGTTTGTATGGTCTTTTCTTTACTGGATTTTCTCCTAAGATGTGGTCTATCTTCATCTCTCCTACCTCTTTGACAAGTCCTTTGAGATATTTATAGTAAAAAACTAATACATCTTGTACTTTTTAAGAAATTTGATCAATTTTGTCTTTTGTCTATATGACCAACAATCATTGAGTTGGAGAAATTTTTGGTCAGACATTGTTTGGAATATCAACTTCTTTGATATTTATTTTAGCATCCATCTAGTTGAGTGCCTTTGACTTATTGAGTCTCTAGTCCCCAAATTTTATTTCTATATAAATTATTTGAAAGTATAGTTTGTTACATTTCTCACTTTCCTCCTTTTTTACTTTAAATATTGTTTTAACTCTCATAATTTTTTCACGATGCTTCTTTTTCCAATAGAAGCTTTATCCTAGAGTATGGATATTTTGCATCTGCAAATGACTGGTTGAATTTTGGTTGGAAGAGAATGATATATGATTACATATAAAAGTCAACAAAAAGGTAAATGTTGTTCATCACGTTTTCTTTATGGTAAGTAGCATATTAATTTTTTTTTCATTTCTTTAATTTGTTGAGTTGTCTCAACCAGTTCTTTTTGTTTTGGTTTGAATTCCAAATATTTAATAAAATTACATTTTAACTTGCTCCATTAGAGTGAATGACCTAAATACTCTTCACGATTTTACCATTTTTTGGGTAAGTCATCAAGTGGGTTGGGAAAATATTTGGCTACACTATCTCATCCCTATACCTAATTATTCCAATTCATAATTTTTTATGTGTTGTACAAGGTCTTATATAGGATTAAAAATTGGGATTTTTGGATGTGTCAACAATTTCCATCCTTAAAAACTTCCTACAAATTAAGTTGTTGCTATTGTCTAGGTTTGGAGTCACGAAGAATGGGTGTGCCAACATAGATATGCTTGTCTAATGAAGGTATGTACTAATATTTTCATTTTTACATGTTCTCCAATGGATTTAGTTACTTGCTCGAAATGTTTTACGTGGGAGGCTCATTACTTAAACCTGATTTGGGTATTGGAATCCTTGCTTAGGTCAAATGGAAGAAACATTAGAGTTTCCTTTAATTTCCTTTCTTTAATGATAGGAACTACTTTTATAGAAAAGCAAGGTTATCTATTCTTAGTTAGCATAGCTACAATCGACCAACCCTAATTTACCTTAGATTCATAGTTTTCAATTTTCCATTCATACAAGTCTATACATAAATTTTATCTTATGGAGAGAGAGTATCTTGATATGATTTATCCAAATGCATTGGGCTCGAAATTATCTTTGTCCTCATGCAATATCTAGTAAAACCTCCTTGTTTCTACATCATCTTCCTAGGATTCAACCTATGTTTTCCCTTAATGGGGGTCAAGTGGAATTATACCTAGGTATGCCAATATTCCATCAACTAGTTGACGTTGAAATAGACAAATTTTGGAATCCCCATAATTGATGGTTTGACTTGTTTTACAATTCCAATAGGTTCAATGAATCTTTAATCTACAATATTAAGGTAGTTGGTCATTGTTTGGATATTTGGCCTTCCTAAATCTATCCATGTTTCTCTTAGAAGAATGTTCACTTGCAAGCCAAAGTATATCATGAGTTGTTTTATCATGTATCTGTCTATCACTAGGTCTACTTGGGGATCATAACCATCCAAGTGTTTCCCTTGGGATAGTTGGCACAAATTTCTACTTTTATTTCTCTTTGTATTATAATCTTTTAGTATATTTAGAAGTTTGATTAAAATACAAAATGATTGCTCTTCCATCAGTAGTTTCGTAAATTATTTTAGTATATTTTCCTTCGTCAGCCTCTGCTAAACAACATCATTTTTTAGGAACTCAGTTTCCTTCACCACTATCTCACTATGTCATTTCATATAAGGAATTTTGGCATTATTCTTGGAAGGTTAGAGAACGTGTTGAATTACTAAAGTGTTCTTGACTAGATCTTGATCTAGTAATAATGTGGAGGATTTTCAAGTTAAAAACCCCCTACTTCAAGATAGTTTGAATAATATTCACCACTCTTTTATTCAATACTTCTTCCAAAGTTTTAGGGCGATATTATAGAAAGTGATCACCCAAAATACACATGTTGCGGAACTTTAAATTTGTTTTATCCTTTAAAGGGAAACTAGAAATTGTATAAGCTTCTTTCCAATAAATGAAGTAGTATATTATTCCTCAACCATGACTTGTGCTCAAATCCATCCATTATAGCGTATTCTAGTGAACACTAGAGCCACATCTGTTGTTTCTTGTTCCTCCTTGTAGGGCTAGGTCATTAAATAATCTAATATCTAAGTGTGAGACATCATGATAATAGGGCTTATTCTTAACTTTTGATTGGAATTCATGTGTAGAGTGAGTTTTATCATCACAAATACCACATCATTTGGGTTTTACATTCCTTGCGTTATATTGGCATTCTTTATTGCTATTACTCAATACGACCTAAAAAATATCATATTATGTGTTTGTATGGGCTCGTCAGACATCCTAATCAAACTAGTAAACAAATTTGCAATTATCCTTGGTTTTCCCTTCATTCCAACAATTAGTGTTTCGGATGTTGTTTGTCTACAAGGATAACATTAGTAAGGACTATTGTAAATGTTCAATTTTTCCTTCTAGTCTCTTGTTAGTTATTGAGGAAATTTATTTCCATTCATTGTCTATCTCAATGCACTATGGCATTTTCAAGCCTTGTTTGCATGATTGTACTTTATGCACTCTCAAAGGCCCTTGGAATTTATGTAACAACCCAACCAATTACCATTGAACCAGTAGGCCTTCATCAATATTGTAAGGGATTTAACTTAACAAATCCTTAAACCTTTTATCATACTCCCTAACTATTTCATTTGTTTGTTCTTTAATTTCTTTTATTTTTTTTGCTAAAAGATGTTGAAACATTTTATGCTTTAAATAAGGAAAATAAAATTCTTTTGATGTCGTTTTTAATTTTTGGTTGGTTTTATGTGAAATTCATGAACCATGTGAGAGCTCTCTTTCTAAGAGTTGTTTCAAATTGCACCATTTATTTATCTTCATCTTTGATGTCATTGAAAATCCATTTTTTTTTGCAGACAAACTAATGCTTCTTTATGTTGAAAATAATACTGAGAGGGGGGGTGAATCAGTATTATCTAGTCCTTTTAACAATTCTTCCTTATTTATACTTTGAATTATTTTTGCATATCAGTACCAAAAAACAATGAGCATGAACAAGAAAAACAGACAGTCACATCAAAGAACACCAGATATAAGGTGGAAACCCAATGTGGGTGAAAACCACCTGCTGCAATATGTCTCTATCTTCTTTCAAAGTAGAAACTCCTTTTACATGGGCTTGTACTGGTGCAGTCCTTAGTACGCAGGCTGCAACCTGCAGAGAGCTACAACTCTCTCTCATTTTCCAGTCTCTCCTGGAAGGGAGCTACAACCCCCTACTCTTTTCTTTCAAGGACCACTTTTCATAAATTTTCAAACTGGATCCATAAATATCAAATGATCATCAAGTACTAGTAAGTCACCCAGATAACCAGATCCACAATAACAAAAAACTAAACCTAGAACACCTTCTGTGGCATCTCTTGTGGCGCCTCCTGCGGCGTCTCCTGCGGTGCCTCCTGCGGCGTCTCCTGTGGCATCTCCTGCGGCGCCTCCTGCAGCGCCTCCTGCGGCGCCTCCTGCAGCGTCTCCTACAGCGCCTCCTGCAGCGCCTCCGCATTTCCGCAGCTGCAGCGCTCGAGAGATCACCCTTCACAGATTCGCTTTCCACTTCACTTTCATATAGATCGAGCTTTTGAAACAATAAGCCAATATTTCAGATCTTAAGATATTCAACCCAAAAGCATACACAAGCCAAATGATCTCCTTTGCTTTATATAGGCAAGATCTTCCTTAAATCATGGACCAATACCACGGGCCAAAACCATAACAAACCAATACCATCAACTCAATACTAGGGATCAACACGTCTGTCGAGATGCCATGGTCCAAAAACCATAGGTTCAAATTCCAAGGACTAACTACCATAGACCAAACGTAAGTTTTCCCACATGAAATAAACTTTTCTCTGCATAAAATTCCGTGAACTTTTCTCCACATGAAATAGACTTTTATAAACTTTTCTCTGCATAAAATTCCGTGAACTTTTCTCCAGCGTACTTAATTCTCATCATATTGAGAGCCATGCCATGGGTGTTGCCATCAAGTATAACATCTGTAACATATAACCATACCAGAAACATAATGCCAACACTTTATATCCTCATCACCTTCATAGATGGCGGTTTGTTTGAACCCCATTTTTTCTTGAAGAAGTTGAATTGTTTTTGTTTCCTTAGAGCTATTCAATTGGTTTGACTTGTCAGTCTCAATAACTAGTGAGTGAGTTATGCAAGGGACAATATCTTCTTCATCGACTTTGACTAACATGAAATTCACTAGCATTGTTGGTTTGACACACTTTATCTATATATTCAATGAACATATTTATACATATTTGTGTCAATTCATCATCTAGAATTGTATCTCTTTCTTTGTCAATAGATAGAAATTGTAGCAGGTATGATTTATTCACATTATTTCGAATATGGATAAGTATATATTCATTTTCTTGATTATTTATCCAAGTTCGGTTTTTTTGTAGGGATTTCAATATCATGTTTATCTCTCAAGTTTCCCTTCTCAACAAACTACCGATGGCTCTGAATTAGTATGAATTCTTTGTTGGAGGAATTCTTTGATAATATGCCTTGATATTCTTGCAACTGGGGAACATAGAAATTTTGGCTCATAATTTTTTACTTCTATAATGTCTACATGTCTCACAACACTTAATTTTAGTTTGTCACTTCTTGTTAGAATCACTAGTGCTACACCTATCAACATTGGGTGTTGTCTACTACCTTTATTGAAGTCTCATGCATCACCCCTCTCATGCTCTCAAACTTCAGTTCTTAGTCTCTGGTTAAATTTCTCATCCCTTATTTATTATCACTTGTTTTGTCTTTTATCCATTTATATATTTCAGATATTGTATGTTTGTTTATATTGATGTGAACGTGTGTGGGTCCTCTGTCATGTTTCTTCCTCAAGCGTATATTCCCACATCCTTGGAACCAAACATCTTTCTCTCATTTTGACTTCCAATTTAATTTCTACTTCTCGATTTTGTTTTCTCTTTTTCTTTGTTTATTTCTCACAATTCATTACCCCACCATCACTGACCTGACATACTCGTGTTCAACAAGGGTGGATGAGATGAACATTTTTATTTTTTTAAAAACTAATCCCACACATCCTTTAATTTTTTGTAGCAACCATTCAGGAACTTCTGCTAGTCATCATATTGCTTACTTCAATTGGGAGTGGTCAATATTTGACTACCTATATGACTTCTTTGTTGAGGAGAAATTTGTGTAATAAAGAAGGTATAGTGCAAAAAAAAATTTCATGGAAACCATAAAAAAAAAGCATGCTTTAATTCTTTCAATAGAAGTACATTTTTCTATGACTTTCTCCTTGTAGAATTCATATAATATATTTTAGACCCACTCGTGCAAGTTTTTTATTCCTCTATTTGTTGATTTTAGGGTCAGTCAATCATTAAGTTTTGTTTGTCACATTAGTGACGTGGTCAAAGTGTTTCTTTATTTTTAGTAGGAGTTGCTCAATAAATTTTTCATGTGCTTCTATGAAAACGTTAATTCCAGTTTATGCAATTTATATTATATATCTCCTTGTGTAATTATTTAGGTAGTTATTTATTTTCATCTACCACCACTCTTTTATCTCTTCTAGAGTTAACATTTATGCATTCATATTGTGTATACTCAATACCAACACTAGTAGCAACGGAACCAATGTTGTAATCTAGTGAAAATTATGCATTAGTTACCAGTAGGAAGAACAACAAGTAAACTACATAATCATATGCAATACAACAAAGGGTAAAGAGACAAAAGGTAGCACAGAGCCAATAAATCAACACTTATCTTATGCATCCTCAATAACCAATCAAGACTAGATAATTATATATATATATATATTATATAATATATATTATATATATAATAATATATATATATAATATAATATATATATAAATATATAATATATAAATATTATATTATATTGCTACAACTATATAAGAGATATAATATAAATAAAGTATCTTATATTTGAGTATCATTCAACTATTCATTAATATCAATTAATATATAGAGAGGGTTAAGAAAGTAGAAAAAATATTAAGGGTAAATATTTTAAATAGATTTCTAGCTCAATTCTTAATAATATTTTAGGTCATTTTATTTCAAAATATAAACATGTTTGTGGGAATTGCAAGTTTAATCCAATTCACAAGAAAAATTTTTGAGCATGTATCATTTATACATCAAAAACAAACTATATAAATTATATATATATATATATAATAATATATATATATATATATATATATATATTATATAAATGATATATATCATGTGTAGTTTGCAACCATATAGATCCATTTTAACGCAAAGTCTAGCAAACTCTAAGAGGAATCAATCCTTTTGAGGTGCAAACCGCTTTAAGAGTGTAAAACACTAAAACACATTTTCACCTCAAGAGATTTCATCTATGCTTAATAGATCATATATATAACATGTCAATTTTTTTATTGTTTAAATTTCATCTTTGAATGTATAAATTGATTCAATGCCTCAGAAATTCTCATAGTGACTTGGATTTCGTACATTACATAGCTTAAACTTGCAATTCCAATCAATTTTCCCTATATTTCACATAGAATTGACCAATAAATATATCTAAAAATGAGATAGTGAGTCTATTTATAAAAAAAAATACCAAAAAAATATATAGTATATATATGACATTGGACAGTGGTTGACCTTCTCCTTAGATATGTCTTTATAAAGTTTATATTAAAATAATTACTTGAATTAATATTCAACAATTTATTTTATTTCTATATTGAGATATATTTTCAAAAAAGTTTAAAGAATATAACAATTTTAATATTCAAAGTGAATAATATAATATATTTTATTTTTTTAATCACTTTATTTCTTTTTTAAGTGATATAAATGTGTTAATTTTTTTCCTTCCTCTATATATATAGAGAGAGAACGCTTAGAGTGAGAGTGAAATGATTTTACATCTTCTTCGTATTATGATGTAAAATGCTTTTTTTCATGACCAAGAGCTAGAGTGACATATTTTTGCATCTCCTCTATATTGGGGTGTCAAATAAGCATTATAATAGTTGTAATTTAAAATAAAGTTATAATTTAGATTAATTTTTTTTATTCTTTCAATTTTAACCACCTAAAATATATCACGTCATAAGTATTTTGATGCTTATATTAAATTAATGATTATCATTATTAGTCCCTACCCGGGACTATTAGCGTTCGATCAGGCGTTGACCGGGTATTAGTTCTTCGGTTGACCATAAATTTCGAGTGTTTAAAAAATTTTAACCAAAGTTTATCGCTGGCGATTTGGCTTCAAAAAGTTTTATCAAAACTTTCGATTTCACCCTCTTATTGCAAGTGTCTCTTGCCCCGATGTGATTTTATTGTGGGTAAGTTATTTTATCCTAAGTTTTTTCTTGCCCATGCTTAGACTCTTAAGCTGGATGTTCTAGTTTATACGTAGGCTGGATGTTCTGGTTTATACGTATGCTCGGGCATGTTATCCATCTATCACTATGCAGACTCGATGCATGAACACTTGGTGCAGGGTATTTTACCTTCTGTACGGGTGATTACAAACTATAAGTTCCATTGTGGGTTTGCTCTACACGGTATTATTTCCTCATCATTTCTATATTGGTGGGCTGGTCTACTTTATAGTTTCCACGGAATGACTACCTTTGAGAGTGCACGGCGTTGATCCAAATAACTTCGAAGGCTTAGGTAATATAATAGCCTCTGACAGAATTTTCTTGTAAAAAATCCAAGTTTGGCAGGAGTTAACCTTTTCTAAATGCCTCGCTTCCTATTTCTATATTTCTATTCAGAACTCCACGGGGTTTCTGTGTAGCTCCTCAAATTTTCAGGTATAGAAGTACCATTTTTTTCTGCTCTCGTATCCCATTTAATAGCTTCAGTTTCTTAAAAACCCTAGGTAATAGTTTGGTAATTGCTTAAATTGCAGGTAAGATAGCTATTCCGTCGTCCCGACCATGTTGGTTAATAGTTTTTCGACTGCTATTATTCCAGGTGCTTCGATTATTAATTTTTTTTTCGCCTATGTTGTCTTTCAGAGTCTTCGCTTGAAACCCTGCTTGAATAATAGGTTCGTTCCTAGATATAATCTAGGGTTTCAAAGCATTGGATATCCGCTATAAATGTAATGTAATTGGATTTTAGAAGTAACAGATGTCATAGAACTCAAGAGATACTGCATAATATTATGAGATCCTTTTAAGAACAGCTTTGATAGTTTCGTATGGGCTTGTAATTGTGTATATATGTTTTTGCAGTATTATTGAACAACCTTTAGGTAGAACCAATCATCCTACCTTTCAAACGATGGTAGAATCCAAAGCCATTTTGATATGTTGTATTATCTACGGTCTCGGCCATATTTGTTTAAATACTTCATTTTCAAAAGGTATCTCCTTCCTCTATCTGCATGTGTTTTATGTGTTGATCATGTTGTTTTTAATCATTTCCCTGGTAATTTGAATTACCTGCTGTCATGTTATAATTTGTTGAATCTCTATTTTCTATAGTTTTTGTAATCAAACTCTCATTAATTTCGTGTTTTCTTACCTTTGTTGAGTATCTCAAATGCCAATTTTCCATTAAGAATTAAGAATAGACTATCATCTCCAGTTAAGAGAGACCTCTGTTAATATAGACCTGTATTTTAATATACATAAATAATAATCAGATTAAATACCTAATTTATTGAACCCTGCATCTAGTAACATGGATTCCCTTTTCTGTTTAATGTGTTGGTTTCATTTTCTTCATGGATATGGTAACACGAGTTTACAGAGTACATAGGCTAGAAGGGCCCGCCACCCTTAATTTTCAATCTCTTTTACTAAAACAAAAAACATGATTTAAGGACATAAATCTATATGAACTATTTGAAATGGCTAATATAAATACCTTTGAGAAATATTTGGCTGGGTAGTAAATGCATTTGATTATAATACAGAGAGCGTATTCAAATTTCCTAGATGTTTCCCTCCTCAATGCCTGCAAATTGAGTAATTGTAAGGATTTTTTCGAAACTACTGATATGACACTTTTTATTTGTCAATGATTTTTCTTCTCTAGCAGCTAGACTCGAACCCTTTCTTAGGTACTAGGGATATCCTGAGCGTGGTAGTGATCTAGCATTATTTATCATTCCAGACAGGCAACTGTCTAAGAGCGAGTTGAGTTCAGGGTTAACCCGGGTTCAGGGTTAAGCCTTGTAATGTTGGACATTCAAAGGAGACAGAGGTAAAGACATAAAGCCGTTGGGTATGCATGAAGGATGAGAGGCAGGCAGCTGGAAAAGTTGTGGGCTCCACGGCAGTCTACGTGTTTGAAATATGTTTTTGTATTATACCTTTATTTTTGCATGTGTGACAAGTGTCTAGTTAAAAGCTTTGTCTTTAACTTGTTTAAAAGTTGTGTCTTTACTTTCTTAAGGTTTACCTTGTTACAATACAGTTTGTCTTTGCTTTTATACCTGCATTGGACAATTTCGATCTCTAGACAATAAGTTTTATCTCAAATATTTCTATTACATCATAATTCTGGATATGATTTTACTGAAATCATTTTCATTTTATAGTTATAGTTGGTTATTCATCTGAAATATTCTTATAAACTCATATATTTTTAATTTGAATGTAAAGGTTATTACTCTAACGGGTTTTCTTTCGTAATAATTCTTCTAAACTCGCTATGTAATCTACACTTTTTATGGGCATATACATTTATTTTATGGTTTTTTTTGTAAATGTACATATATTTTATATAACATTCATACTATGTATATACCTTCTAACACATTCGTTTGGTTTCGTAAAGTAATATTTTGAAAAGAACTAATTTTTTCTCAAAGATTTATATTACTTCATAGTTCTCGATCAGATTTTACTGAAATTATTTTCATGTTACAATTATAATTGGTTTTCAGGGAATTCTTCTTATAAACTCATATGTTTGTTATTTGCATGTAATGGTCATTACTCTGACGAGTTTTCTTTAGTAATAATTGTTATAAAATCGCTATGTAATCTACACTCTTTATACGTATGTACCTTCTTTCATTTTTGTAAATGTACATATATTTGATATAATATACATAATATATATATACACATTCTAACAAATTCATTTAACTTCATAAAGTAATATTTTGAAAAGAAAGAACATTAGTTTACTATTTCACGAATTCTGATACCATACAAGTATAATATGACTCTTTCTATAATTATTTGCTTATACTGCAAGAAATTTCGTTTACTAGTCTTTTGCTCCTTCCCAATAAAATTAAATAAACAATCTTAATCAACTAAACAATATTTTTACAGAATAATTTGTGTACATCGACTTTTTGTTAATTTCCTGTACAGACTCTCAATATTTAGTTTCCTATACATATTCTCAAAGTACATCTTTATTTTATCATGTCATGCTAAAAATAAATCAAGCTTTTCAACAATTTAATGATCTAGAATAAAAATAGAGCAAACAAATATATTTATAGTTTTTATTCCCTGTATACCTGCAAAAGATTCACATGGGATAAACTACTTTGTTATCGAAGAAGTGTTTGTTATCGAAGAAGTTTTACGGAGTAGGCTGAGAAATGTTTGTTGTCTTACGTCGGACGCAGGTCAGCTGGGAAAGAGCAGATCATGAGCTTTGAGAAACTATTGTGGTAGCCAATACCCATATTTTGTGCAAATTCTGTTTTAAGTCTAGCGTAATCCCACCATTTCCTTAGCCTTGTTGTTTGTTGCCTGGCGCAGTAGAACCACACCTCATTGCCAAACACCTATGTTGCCAATGACAGGAATCTTTGCCGCTACTCGATCCAAGTAGGTGTGGATGGGCCACAATGAATCCAAGAATCCCGCCAACGACTGCATGGTTTATATTATAACTATTCATTGCCAAACACCTGTGTTGCCAATGACAGGAGTCTTTGCTGCTACTCGATCCAAGTAGGTGTGGATGGGCCACAATGAATCCAAGAATCTCGCAAGCGACTGCATGGTTTATATTATAACTATTATTTTGCAGGTGGAAATGTTTATCTCAGATACTTTTATTTTTTCATTTCCTTAATTAGTGTTTGATTCCATATCCTTCCTGATTTTCACTGGTCATTGCAAAGCATAAGTACGAGATTGTTAAACGATTGCATGCTAGAAAGCACATATGTGGAATGACCGGCGATAGTGTTAATGATGCGCCTACGCTAAAGAAGGCAGACATAGAAATTGCTGTTGCTGATGCAAATGATGCGAAAAAAGCATACATATAGCCCTTTCAATCTTGCTCAATCCATTTGCTGTTAGGTAATTTGCAATGTACCTGCAGACCCCGGCAAGGACTACCACCACGGGCAGTGGCTCCTTGTTTTACAACTATTCAATGTATACTCAATGTATACAACTATGCTAGTTTAAAATATGTTTAATTATTGTAAAGACACATCAACATTATAAAAAGTAATTACATGTTCGGGTGTGGATATATTCCCGTGATCCCCGTGGCTACTTTTCACGGATAAACTTCATATAAGTAACCATATATATACTTAATTAATTCTAAATTTTAATACTTTTTATTTGTTGTATGCATCATAAAATAAATTCTTAATAACAATAATAAATCAAACTATATTTTAAATTAAAGTTCCATTAAAAAGGCAACATTAAATTATTTGTATATATGTTATTTAAATTAAATATAAACATATATTAAATTAGATTAATTTCTTATGCAAAATTATATATTAATATATAAATCCGGTCTGGAATACATGTTAAAATGATTTATGTTTGGTTAAGAGTTTATTTTCTTCATAAGTAAAGAAATTGGTTAATAGCCTAAGACCGAGAGGAATCTAGCATAAGGGAATGGTGTGGTTTGACGTAGAGTAAGAGTGAAATGTTTTCACATCCTCTCCATATTGTGATGTATAATATTTTTTTTAATAGTCGAAAGTGAGAGAGATATTTTTTATCTCTTCCATATTTGGTTATAAAATATATCTTTTAATGACTTAGAGTGTGAGTAAAATATTTTGCATCTACTCTATAATAGATTGTAACTATTGATGTTTTATAATAGTTTTAATTAAAAGTAACTAAACATGTGCATTCATTTCTTTTATATTATAGTTTACATATTTATAGTATTTTTTTTGTTAAAGAGACATGTGTCAAATTCATTAAGAGAAGGGATGAAATCATACATCACGCTCATATTGGGTTGTAAAATGGTCGTCACAATAATTGTAATTTAAAATCATGTTATAATTTAGTTTAAATT
Organism: Pinus taeda; assembly: GCA_000404065.3. NCBI lineage: Eukaryota > Viridiplantae > Streptophyta > Pinopsida > Pinales > Pinaceae > Pinus > Pinus taeda. The sequence goes on from APFE030325156.1 coordinate 32,492, forward strand.
TTTATGATTCTTTTAATTTTACCAACCTAAGATATATCATGTCAAAAGTGTTTTGATGCTTAGAATGTATTAAAAACTATTATTATTTACCAGCCATTGAATTTATATGCTTGTGCTAGTTTAGAATATATTTAGTTATTGTAAAAACATATGAACCTTTTAAAAATTAATTGCATGTTTAAAT
>APFE030325156.1:33504-59918 GCA_000404065.3 Pinus taeda
TTTATATTTTACGCATATTTTTCTACATATATCAACATGTGTGCTATTTCAAAATTATTATTGCAAAAGTTAAATATGCAAAAAAAACGTTGTATGAGCATCAAAAAGAGAAAGGCAACAAAATGTTGCCATTTAAATGTCGTATTTATAAATAATATTTTTGCATTTAATTTTGTATGAATTTCATTTCTTATGAATGTTGTGATCAATTTTCACTTAATTTTGTATTGATTTTCATTCTTATGGGTGTTGTCATTAATTTTGAAAAATCAAAATATTTTTTAATACATTTTAAAATGAGATTATTTGAGATCGTAAATATTTCAAAATGCAAGAAGATGTTTCCATAATAGAAATTTAAAGACAACATTGGATTGTTTAAATATTCATAAGATTTCTTATGAATGATGTGATTAATTTTGAAAAATCAACTTTTCTTAAATGCATTTTAAAATGAGATTATTTACCATTGTAAGTATTTCAGAGTACAAGAAAATGTTTACATCTTATTCGTAGTAGAAATATAAAGGCACAACACATTGTAGTGTTTAAAAGAAAACCATTTTTTAATTATATACTTAAATTATTAAAACAATATAAATAGATCAGATTTAAGAAATTAAATACTTAGACAATTGAATTATATCATTTCTTAAAAAAATTATATGTAATTAAAAAACAAAATATTTTCCTATTATTAATATTAGGATATATGACTATAAAGTCGTATATTTGTGTTGTGATGTTATTGTAATATATAAAATAATAAAAAACGTTTAAGGAAATTTACATATTTGCACATGATAGCTTGGTTTTCTTGGTTATTATTTATGTTTATATATGTTAATAAAGATGGTGAAGGAGTTAAAATTATTATGTAAATTTTTTATATTATATTTGATTGTCTTATCGTTTTTCATAATTTTCTTTGAATTTTTATTATAAATAATTTAATAAAAATATATATTAAAACAAAGAATTTTATATATTAGATTATATTATATGTATATTTTTTTTTTGCTGAGCAAAGGCTAAACTATTTATATTAAAAGAACAAAAAAAGTATTTACAAGAGATATGAACCTTTGAGAGAGCATGATCAACTCTCTGTCAAAAATTTTCTTCTCAACCTGAATCCTCTGCTTATACGAGCCAGAGGTTACAAAACCATCAACCGAAAGAGAGTTAACTACTACAGAGTTTGACATATAAACTAGACAAAGAGAACAGACAGGTAAACAGGATCCATTGCTGCAACATAGACCACACCAAAAACAGGGGTGCCATGCATAATTGCATCCATTGCTGGTCGCTTCCCCATGAAACGAAACCAAAAAGAAAATGCCACATATCTGAAACCATTGACTTACCCCTGACGCATCCGTCTTACTTGTTTTGCTTCTGCTTCTCCTCCGCTTCTTGTTCTTGTGCACGTTTCTTTCTATCTTCTGCTGCTCGAACCGGGTCCCTCTCCTAAGTCACCTCCATCCCCACCGGAATATCTTCCAGCCGATCAATACCAGGGGGCAATTTGAGATACAGAGTGTAGTCAAAGGAGTCCTCTATTTCTTCCTCCCTGATTTTGCTCTGAGGGAAGGAAGGCTTGCTGCTCTGAGTCTCCATAAGAGCTTCCGGTGGAGTTTCAGATACCGTCATGGGCGCTTTGCCTTTAAGGCTCCCAATTTCCTTAAGAGCTTCCGCCTGCTCCGCCGAAAAACCATGGGTAATCTCCTCATCTGCCTTGCTTTGTAACTCCGGGCTGTAAGAACTGTCCGGATTATCCGAGGAGGGAGGTGCTTGTTCCTCTGTGTCATCCTTCCAGTTACCTTCCTCCTCATTCTCCTCAGAAAAAATTACCGTGATCATTGCTTTGACCACAGGCTTGTTCCTCCTACGACAATAATGAAGGGTCGTGGTCTGAACAGAATTACTAATGTCAGAGCCCGAGTAATCCGACTCCGAGGAGGGAGGCTCAACAATAGTCAGAGGAGAAAGGCGCTTTGGGCTTGATTGGCCCCTTCCTCTAATGCCAGCTCGCTGGCCATAGTTACGCCCCCTGCGAGGCCCGAGATGTCCAGTTCTAGGCGCCATGATGAGCCCAGGATGCCCACCCGCTTTCTGAGAACGAGGCCGGGTTTCCCTAAGCTTCCTTCTGCCAACAAGAGTTTCTGCGCAGAGATTGCCCGGGCTGCAAAGCAACCCAATGTCCAGCTTCGAATTCGCCTGAGAATACAGGGGACGAAGCTTAAGAATTACACAGTGTATGTAATCAAGGGTAGGCTTGCTACCCGCAGAGCCTCCCTCCTCCACTCGGACATTAACAGTTAGCCGTAGCAGACCAGAGCCGAACTTAAAACCAGGAATAAGGAATGTTTGCGCCATCCTGGGATATCTGCTTGCGATTTCTTGGGAGTTCAACAGCATTGAAGAGCCATTAAGGCGATTTAAGTCGAATGGGACAGAGGCCAGCCCACAGCACATGGCTTCCACCTGTCTGGAGCGTGGCATCGTATACACGGCGCGTGGAGAACGCATGAACCTTAATTACTTGTGTTAACACCTGCATCCGGGTTATATTATATGTATAATTATTTTAAATGATATGGATAATTAGATATAGAGATATTTTTTATTTTTATTAGTAATAAATGTATAGATCATATTTAAAATCTAGTTCAAAAATATTGAAGTGGAAAAATTACTTTGTTTTTATATATAGCTTAAATTTTTAAGTTTTGCAATCCAATGATTAAGTCAAATAAACTAATCCATTCACAACACATAAAAAAAATGGTCTTTTCTTGTTAAATTCACATGAAATCACATGGATTATAAAAACATATAAACATTCTACTTAGAAAACCAAGTGCCTATCACATTTACATAAAATTATAAAATTGTAAAAGTCACTTACTCTAAAATGTTTTAAAGAATAATCCTTAGCATTGATACCTTCCTCTAAGGCCATACGGTGCATTTCCTCCTTTATAAAACAACATGTTGGTTCCTTGAATACCACTCATGTGTTGTCATCATATGCCTTACTAATAGTTCTTAAGGTCTCTATGGTCCATCTTCCCACATAAGGCCCTTATTTTCCTTTTTGACAATCATTTAAGACCATACGCCCATCACTCCTAAACATAAAAATATTAATAAACATCATCCATTATATAGGCTAGAGATCCCATAAAAATCTCTTATGTGTTATTTCAACATGATACTTTAGCCTAATAAGATTATTGAAATACTAAGGCCTTTGGTATAATTCCTAATGGGATTAAGGTGCTTGATTTATGCTTGAAATACCAAAGTTGAAATACAAAGTCAACTAATCATATAAAATAGACTAGAATTCAATATACATAAAACATTGAATGTACATGAAAGAAATTAGTTAACATAAATTAAACAATGGAAAGCCATAAAGGTTTATAGACCCAAAGATATTTTAATCAAGAAAACTATCCAACCTTTGATCTTCATTGTTCTTATATTCTCAACTGGATATCAAAGCAAGATTACACAAATGTTGACCTTGTTACATACCTAAGACCAATACAATCATACAACATGGAATCTTTAGCAATCATTATTATTCATAATCCTCTCCTTATCCTTACATCATGCTCTAGTTATAGTCACATAAAAGCCTAATTTGTAGCTTTTTGAATTAGCATAAGTGGTTGGAGGTCATTTATCAAGTTATCATGAATCTTGGGATCCTTAACTATTTTCGATTACTAATAATTCTATTTGGTTTCCATTTAACAACTATTAAATCATTAGTCCTAATTAATAATGTGTTTATGTTTGAATTTAATCGATTTAACTGCTCTAGTTGACTATTAGATTCTTTTAGTTGCTTGACTACCCATCGCCTTTGACCAAGGTAATTTTTTCAACTTGCCCATAATCTGGTAGACTCAACTATTGACTTGTTATCATGGACTTGACGTTGACCACTCTATCAACCTTTTCTCCTAGTTTGTTGATCCTTAATAGACTTGATGAGTTTCATTCTTAATTGTCTTACCCAAGTTAGTCAATCGATTGAAATATAGTCCACTAAGATTCCTTACAAAGTTACAAGACCTAAACACTCTCCATGTTATTGTCTTATCTTCTTGAATTAATAATACCATTATTTTAGTCAACCATGATCACCAAGCCTAAGTCTTCCTTACACCAAGGGAGTTTACTATCACTCATGAACTCTATTAAAAAGTATGCAACATTATTCACCATGACTACTTTTTCCCACAACACCTTCTTTCTTTCCACCATGTGTATGATGAAATGGTACTACACATCAATTGTTTTTACCCTAAAATGGTAGGCTAAATTATTTTCCAAGAAAATTTCACTCTAACTATCATAACCTATAATTACTACTCTTTGAGCAAGCCCCATATTTGAACAAAACTACCACAACCAAACTATTCCTTGCTTGTAGAAGTCGTTTCTATGTATTTAACATTTGTTGTTAATAGTTTCATGACTGACTATTACTTATTCATCTAGCTAATATTTTTTCTAAACAACTTGAATACACATTTGTTAGTTATATTTCTCCTATTAACATCACCAACTCAATTGGCATCGAAAAACACTTGTATAGTTATTTCACTATCATCCTCATGTATTCCAAGTTAGTACATCACATGATCACTTATTTCAGAAAAGTACCTAGATACTCTTTCAGAAATAGGCAAATTCTCCTTTCTAAGTCTTTCCATTTATCTACTTAATGCTCCCACTACATGAAAAATATCATGAGTGTTGGCCATCGCATACATAAAACTACCGATAACAATTTCATATGGAACATGAGCCATACCTGTTATTTCTTCTTGTTTCTTTGAACACTTTTTAATAGCTAGAGGTTTCCCTAAAAAATTGTTACCTTTACCAATTTACAATACTATATGTTGATATACTCCATAATTATCTCAATATACTTCCTTTCATTAACTCAAATATTCCTAACTCCATGGTCTCTATTGATATCCATTCCAAGAATTAAATGTGTGGCACCAATATCCTTCATGTCTAATTTGGAAGATAGTTGCAACTTGACCTCCTTGATTTTGCCCACGTTGTTTCTATCCAACCACATGTCATTGACATATCGCACTACATATATGAAACATAATCCATTCAACTTGAGATATTCATAGTGATCACTTGAATTCTCACAGATTCTAATCCCTGTATGTACATGTCTAGGTTCTAACACCATAGCTTTGGTTATTGGTTCAATCCATAAAGGGACTCACTTAGCTTGCAAAGTAGCTTCTCCTTTCCTTACCACAAAGCCTTAAGGTTTTTTCATGTAGAGTTCTTCCTCTAGGTCATGATGTATATTGTTTTGTTTACATCCAATATATTAATCTATAGATCTGAAGACATTGGTATTCTAATAGAAGTTATTTTTTAAATAGGGTAAATATCCAAATTTGACTCCTTAACTTGGAACTAACATTTTTCCACTCGATGCATGTTATTCTTCTTGCATTGACCAGTTTTTTTTCAAAATTTTCTTAATCACCCACTTAAACCAACAAGCTTTCTTCCATAAAGTAATTTTACCATATCTAATGTCTAAATCTTGTATAAATAATCCATTTCTCCATCCATGGATTTTGACTGGATTTTACCTTCAATCTAGTCAACATTCTCCCTAATTGACTTGGGCTCATCATCAGTGGTAGTTAACACAAAGTAGGATCAAAAGTCAAGTTGGGTATACCTTTTATATTCTTTCCTTACTCAACCAAACCTCATTAGTGTTGGAGTTCATTATTATACTTCTTTTATTGACTTAGTTGACTCATCTAAGTCATTTTCCAACAAATTCAAGTCAAACACTAATTTTTGTCTTCCTTTATCCTTTCCTAGAGTTTATTTAGTGTTGAACATATAACTAACTTTCCTTAATATTACATACTAACTATAAATTGTCTTATTTTTCACAAGGTCCATAACTTATATCATTTCATTCCATCCTTGTAGATAATGAATACACACTTGACTACATTATTATTTAGCTTTATCCCCTTCTCCTTTGCAACATGGACAAGTGCCTCATAGCCAAAAATCTTGAGATGTATGAGTGATAGATTTTTACAAACCATACTTTATATGGAGTTTTGTTGGCCAATATGGATGATGGAGACCTATTTAATTGTTATCATACATTGTTGACTACCTCTACATAGGATTCTTATTTCATGCTTCTCACCTTATTCAATGATGTCTTATTCATTCTTTCATTGAATCCATTCTATCAAGGAGTGTATGTAGTAGCCATTGGGTGTACAATCATATGATTTTTATACAAGTGCTCAAAATGTTTACAATAGAACTCACCTTTGTTTCTTATTTGCAACATCTTTATTTTCCTTTCTCTTTTGTTCTCCATAAGGGATTTCAAACTAGTGAAAATTCTTAAAATCCTCATACTTCTTCCCCAAAATATAAAATCATGCCATCGTGGAGAAATCATCAATGAAGAAATATAATATGTATATTTTTCCATCAAATGTATTAGTACTAGCTGAAATACAACAATATCAACTCTATAATTCTCTTTAACCATATAGTGCCAGATGGGAATCTCACACAATTTTGTTTCCCATAAATACAACGTTCATTGAAATTGACTTCCAAATAGTAACTAGTTAAGCCTTAAACACTTTTATTTTTCTTTACATATTTCAAATTCATTTCTCTCCAATGTGTCTCATCCCTTGATGCCACAACATGGTTTCATTAATTAAACAAGATGCTAACCCATTGGTTTCAGAAATGGTTGTACTATTGCAACTTGTTGGGTAAATATGCCCCCATAGCTTGTAATATGTTCCAATCTAGATACCTCCCATCAACACCATCACAACATGAACTATAGTACTTGAATACTCCTTATATATTGATGCACACCCTCATTACTCATTTTACCAACAAATATGAAACTTCTAGCTAAACTCAGAACATGTAGCTAGGATAAACATTCCCTTCATGAAATTCTCAAGTTTCATAAAACCAATATGATAGGATGATCCTAATTTAATCAATTATACATTCTGATTTGACTATTTACTTATTGAAGCTAATTACACACCCCCTCTATCATTTGAAGAAATTCTCCCTTTAATTGATTACTCACTAGATTCTTCTCATTTCTTACCAATCTTTGACATACACATTATTTTGTAAGGCCTTGCTTTATCACATTTTTAAATATCATTATTAGGTTAAAAAGATACTTAGATATTCTATTTAATGTACATCTTTCTTTGGAGCATTTACCTTTACCTTTATCAACTAGTTAAAATCTTACCAACAACACATTTTTTTGTAATTCCTTCCATATTCCTTCACCTTATCACCACCAATAATATATATTCCATTGCATCATTAAGAGTCAATATAGTTCTATTACTCCTAATAGCCACAACTAGACTATTTTTTGTACCTATCGAAGAACATAGTAGAATAATACGCATTTCCTCCTCCTACTAGAGATATCCACACTCAATAACTAGAGTAACACAATATTGGATGAATGTATGTGTTATATGACTAAATTCCCCTCTCTCTCTTTAAAATATAGATAATAGACAACTTATTGACCAATCATTTCAATTAGTATCAGTTTTCCAACATATCCAATAGTTTCTTGGAAGTGTCTTCCCTTGAGAAATTCAAAACCACTATATTTACAAGACAAAGTTGAATCATAGCCCTTGATTTTCTTTCAAGTATCTCACAATCCTCCAATGACATGGTATTTTGAGGATCCATTGTTCTGATTCTACAAGGGGATCCTCCATTTTAAGCTTCCAACATTAAAATTTTTGACCATTAAACTTCTTGACCTCCATTCTTGTACTACTAGCTATCCTTCTTTAACAAAACAAATATTAAGACTCCCAATCAAGCATGCTTGATATTTTTTAAGGAATAGATATATGTATGCACACATTAATAAATAACAATAAATCACAATCTCACTTAAACTGTATCACCAAATTCAACTAATAAAATAAATAATTATAATAATTAACAAAAGAAGATTAAATAAGTCTAGGGGCACATTCTATAGCCTAGTATGAGGAAGATGTGTAATGTCTTACAAATAAATAAAAAAATCTCTAAATTAAAAAAAAATGTTTACTATAACAATAAACAATAATGAAATATGTTTATGTGTATGAGAGAGAGTTAATTTTCCATTTCCATAGTACAAGCAAGTACATTAAAAATATTTGACTCACCTTTAGCCATAATAAAATATTTTAATGTCTATGTTAAGTCATAGACTTTTATATCAATTTTAAAGAGATTTGAAATAATTAAAAATGAAAAAATTATATTTTGAATTTCACCTCTGTGAGGAAGATGTACATAATTCTTATATTCTTCAAAAACATTTCAATATAATACTTAAATAAACTATTTTAATATCCATATAATATATATATATATATATATATATATAGATATCAAATATTTTAATATTAAAAGGGAAGAAGTAATTACAAGTAAAAAAATCAATTACCAAAAAGGGTTGTGAGTAATTCACTCACATTTTCACATAAAATTTGAAAATTTTAATGTGAATTATAAATAAATTATTTTAATATACAATACCAAGAAATATTAACGTGCATTTAGAAATATTGTTAATTAAAGAAATAATGGATTCATAAATAACATACTTCAATAATTCTTATTACTAATAATATTTTAATATAGCCTTATAAATAAATATATTAATATAGATTATATAATATATATTATATATAATATTGAAAAATAATGTCTATATTATATTAAAGCAATTAAGAAGATAATCTTATTTTTTTATGGTTAAACCATTTGAACTTCATCTTAATATTCTACATTTTTATTTTTTTTTAAAGTTCGGTTGCTATATTAGATTCTGAAAAAGTTCCAGGAGTTCAGTCTCCTCTGGTACATGATATGTCATTGTTTGTCCTGATCAAGGGGTTTACAAAACAAAACTACCTCCTTGATCCTTGCTTTGCTACTTTTACTACTGCCTAGTACTGTGCTGCTATAGCTTCTTATAAATGAAAATAGCAAAAAGATGCATTTATAATACATTTAATCTATCATTATGTGCTAGATGTGCCTCGCTGTAGATTCCTTTGCCTGATCATCTCTTGCTTCCTGCTTGACGCTAGAAGAGCTGGTGGAAACTACATTTCTCTTATCCATCATATACTTGAGAATGGAGATGGATTCCTCTGCGTGTGCGCAGCGATTAGAAAGCTGCCTAAACTGCTCTTGTAGGGATGATGTTTTGTGCATAAACAGCTGTATCTCCACCTTATATTTGTCGTTCATGAGACAGTTTTGTTCATGGAGCCTTCGGTTCTGCTCTTCAAGACATCGATCATGTTCTTCCAATCTTGTTTCCAGGGGCTTTTGCTTCTCATCTAGGACAGTCTGTTGTGTCCTAATCTCCTCTAATTCTGCCTACAAGTCTGCACAGTGCAGACAATCCTCGCTGCGTGCCATATTTGGAGAGAAGGTGCGGTAGGTGAAGTTGCAGAAGACAGGAGTGCGGTAGGTAAAAAAAATTAGAGCGATATGAGGTGGGATGTCAGGGTCAAACAGATTATTGTAATGAGCGGGAGTTTGGAGATAAGAGCCCGTGGAAGTTATCCGTTCTGCTTTGTTTAGGTAACGAGTGCTGAGAGGGTAGTACCAACAGAGAGAGTTCGCGGAGGGGAAAGTGAAGAAACGAGTGTTAAGGGAGGAATGGCAACAGAGAGAGTTCGGGGAGGAGGTAGTGAAGCTTGAGGGGAGGTGCTGCCAAGGAGATAAAAATAGAAGAGCTGAGAGGTTGGCTGAAGGGAAAGAAACCTCACTGAACTGAGCTTTAGAAAGCCTGTTTAACACAAAGAAACTAGTTAGCGTAAAGCGATGTAGGAATTGAAAGAGCGATACCAGAGTGGAGTCGCGCCAGGATGAGAATAGATTCTTCGGATCGCTCTGAGACGACTTGCCCGTTTCCAAAAAGAACTTCTTCACAGTGCCTTTGTAGCCAAGTGGATGCTGATGGGTATTGAAATGGGAGCAGTGAGAAGGTTTTGTAGGCTGAAGCGGGATGAGATCAAATTCCCGAGAGAGTTTCTGGCTCATGAGAAGGGTACTGGCCTGAATCAAATCGTTTAGTAAATCCTTCTTCGCTGATCCTTTTCTACAAGTGCCGGTGTTGAGTTGATTACTGTTGCTTGTGCTTGAGTGATTACTGCTGCCTGGGATCAAGTGAACCTACTTTTCAGTGCTGAGTTTGCAGTAGAGCGTCCTGCTCCTCAGGCGTCCTTTTCCCTCGCACGCTTGTTTGACCAAGCAGTGCAAGACGTTGCAATTTTGGTTTTTCTTCATGGAATGGGGTGGAAACTGTCGATTTCATTGCACCTTAATGCTCCTGTCGTTCTTCCACAAGCATTATTTTCTCTTATATCTGCCTGTTTATTTAGGACTCGAAGGACATGGTAAAACTGAATGTCTTCAAAATTTTTTAGGAAGACCTTGATGCGGTTTATGTGCTGTTGAAGGTTGCAGTTGGGAGAGCTCTAATTATGGATCATTAATCGGATTATAATTGTAGAGTCCCCAAAAACTATGGCCCTTTTAATTCCCAGATTCTTTAGTTGAAGAAGTCCTTGGTATAAAGTTAATGCCTTTGCATTATTGTTGGTTTTTTCTCCAAGACTCCATTCGTAACTGCAGATATTGTCCCCTCTTTCGTTCACAATTTGTCCTCCCGCTCTTGCTTGGCCTGGGGTCGATTTAGAAGCCCCGTCAAAATATAATGTTGTACAATTGCTGCTTTGTGTCCACCTCTTAAATTCCTGAGCTGAGAGCCTAATTTCCCAATCCTTTGTGTGAGTGTGCTGGAGTCTGTCGATCTTTTGGTTCCCCTGATTTTGTCCTGGTCTTTCCAGGATGTAGCTAATAACAACTCTTTCCTCCACTGTATAATCCTCTACTTGGATTTTCCTCGTGTGTTTAGCTGCTATTGCCTCCTGAGCCAAAATGTGTGCTTTTCTACATGTAGTTCGAACATTGGGCTCTTTGTTTTGGAAGATTTTTTTGTTCCTGGATAGCCAAATTCTCCATAATAGGGAGTGAGGAATAGAGTCCCAAATTCTTTTCACAAACCTGCTCCTTTTTTCCTTCCAAGGGCAGCTTTTTTCCATTCATACAGTGCCTCAGCAATGTTTTGCTAAGGTTGCTAATCTATATTGCCCAGGGAAGACATTTTTACCCAGCGTCTTTTGGCGAGGGGGCAATCTATGAATAAGTGGTACATTGTTTCCTCTGCTGAGTAGCAATTGGGACATTTGGATGGGCCATTGATCCCTCTCTTTCTTAGATTCTCTGCAGTGAGGACTTTGCCTTTTAATAACAGCCATATGAAAAATTTTATTTTTGGTATGGCCTCTGATTTCCAGATTATTTTCCAGTGATTCCAGATGGGTATCTGATATGTGTTATTGTAGATATGTTGATGCCCTGACTTGATGGTATAACTTGATCCTGAAGGATCCCAACGGAGCCCATCAGCTGCATCTTTTTTGATTGGGGCTCTATTGTGTACATGAGCTTTGAGGGCGGTGAAACTCGCTTCCAAGGTTGCTGGGATATCCGGAAAATCCCAATCTATCCAGGCATGAGAGTCTGGGTCCCAATTCGAGATTTGTCCAAGCCTATGGATGCCTTTGTTATTGAGAAAGTGAATGATAGGGAGAGCTTCTTCAATAGTGTTTAATGGTTGAAGTCCCATAATCTTATCAGTAGCAAAGTTGATGCTATCCCCTCCTCCAGGGATTTTTGATGTGTTTTGCCTGAGGATTTGGACTACTTTCTTGCATAGGTGTCAAATTTTAGATGAGTCCCTATTGGGGATGCCATCTTCGGGTAGCCTCTGTCTTGTGTTATTGAGATATTTGCTTTCCATGACTTGCTTCCACCATGCTGTTGGTCCAGTGATTAGCCTCCAAGCCATCTTAATCCCAAAGGCTAGATTGAGAATTTTAGGAGCTCTTATTCCAAGGCCTCCTCTATCCTGAGATTGGATTACATTTTTCCAACTGACCAGGTTGAATGTATTCTTTTCTTTTTTCCCCCCTTGTCATAGAAAGTTTCGAAGGGAAACTTCCAATTTATGCTGAAAAATAGCAGGGGCTTGATAAAGAGTGAATCGATAGAGGGGAAGGGAGGTTATACCTGATTTGAGCAGAATTAATCTGCTCGCTGGATTGAGCCAATGTGTTCCCCATTGCTGAACTTTCCTTTTGATTTTATCTATTATTTCATTCCATGTCTCTGCTTTTAATGGTCCCAGACTCACCAGCATCCCTAGATAGGAGAAATGATCCCATTTCATTTTGTAAGTGACTCCAAAGATATTGGCGATGTTGTGCGCTGTTTGATTGGAGATGTTCCAACCATATACACAACTTTTGTGAAAGTTAACATCTCCCCCTGAATAGTCCATATATTAGTCGAGGAGGGTCTTGAAGCGCCTTGCTATGGTGGTAGAGGCCCCTCCAACCAGAAGAGTGTCATCAGCAAATTGAGAGTGGTTGATATTCTTTACTCCATTCCCAAATTTAATGCCTGTTATGAGGCCGACTCTTCGATTATGATCCAAGGCTTTGCTGAAGGATTCTGCCATAAGAATAAAAAGGTAGGGAGATAGAGGGCAGCCTTGCCTTAGCCCTCTAGATGATTGAAAGGCTTCACAGGGACGACCATTAATCAAGGGTGATATCCATGGCCCAGATATACAAGTAGCTATGGTGTTGATGAAAGAGGAATTAAAGCCCATTTTTTTCAGGACAGCAAACAAAAAGGAATGCCTTACCTGGTCGAAGGCATTAGCCAAGTCAAGTTTAAGCACAAAACCTTTCTCTTGTCTTGAAGTGCTGGAATGGATGGCTTCTTGGACCAAGGTAATGGTGCCATGAATTTGCCTATTGGACAGAAAGCCACCTTGATTTTCTGATATCAAAGATGGGAGGAGAGGTTTAAGTCTCGTGGCTATGATTTTCGTGAAGATCTTGTACGAAGAGTTGCATAAAGAAATTGGCCGAAAACTGGAGAATGAGGTGGGAAGATTTTCTTTGGGGATGAGAGCAAGGAAAGTAGAGTTGGTAAAGCCTCCCATCTTCCCTTTCCTTTGTATTCCTCTTAGCATTTTTGCAAGGTCCTTTTTTATCAGCTGCCAATAATCCCTGTAAAAATTGATGAGGAATCCATCTGGCCCAGGTGATTTGTCCAGCTGCAAGGTCCAGATTGCTTTTCTAATCTCTTCCTCGTCGATGTCTCGATTTAGAGTATCGTTTATTTCCTGAGTTATGCCTTTGGGGAGATATTGTAGCAATTCTGAATAATCTCCTTCTTCTTGGAGTTCAGTTAGAAGACTCCTGAAGTGGAAGGATGCTGCCCTCTTGATATCTTCTTGATTATTGTAATTATTGCCTTCACTGTCATTGATAGCTCTAACGTTGTTCCTTGTCCTTCTAGTTGTAGCTTGCTTGTGGAAGTATGCTGTATTTTTATCTCCTTCTTTCAGCCATAACTGTCGAGATTTAATCCTCCATTTTATCTCTTCTTCTCTACTAATGTGCATGAGCTGTCCTTGAATTTCCCATTCCTTATTTTTGAGTTGTTGGGAGAGTCCTTGGTTTTCTATTTGAGTCTGAACTTCCTCCAGATCGTGCTTTATTTTTTATTTTTTTTTTCTGGCTCCTGATAGCTAGTTTTTGCCCAATCTTTGAGCGCTCTTCTAATTTTCCTGATTTTTGTTTCCCAAATATGACTGGGTGATCCCTCAACGTGCTGTTTCTAGGTAGCCTCTTTAATTTCCCCAGCTGAAGAGTTGTTTCTCCATAGCGGGTTGTACTTGAATGGGATTGGCCCCAGATGGTGATGAGATTCCAACGTGAGGGGAATGGGGTAGTGATCAGAAGCAGAGGAATTGAGAATATTAGTGTGTCCAACAGCAAAGGAGGAGAGAAGGGAGATGTTGACCAAAAACCTGTCCAGATGCTCCATAATGTTGCCTGCTCCCAGCCTTCGATTTCTCCATGTGTATTTTCGGTTTTTTGGGATGATGTCCACCAGTTCATGCTCCTGCATTATTTCCTCCAGCTGACTTCTGAAGGGATTGTGCATGAAGTTGCCTCCTCTTTTTTTGTTCGCATGGAGAATTAAATTGAAATCTCCAGCTATTATGATGTTGGAAGTTTGTTCGTTGTCTATGCTTTCCTTTAATTCTTTCCAGCACAGCTCCTTTTCTCTGTAATGGTTGGGTATGTAGACATTATATATGATGAGATCACGGCTCTCTTCTTTGCTATTCAGATTGGTACTTATCCAATTTTGATTGAATATGGTTGAATCACAGTCCCATTGTTGGTTGTTCCACATGGTTACTATTCCTCCTGATGCTCCTCTGGAGCTGCTAGTGACACCTGAGTATTGCCTTTGGGTTTCTATGATTTTCTGCATTTCATATTGATTTTGCTTGGTCTCTTGAATCAATAGGATTTCAGGTCTTTCATTATAAAGAAGATCCCTTAGGGAACTTGTTTTGGAGGGGTGCCCCAGGCCCCTGCTACTCCAGGAGAGGATTTTCATCATGGGGCATTCAAGCGGGGAGGTGCTCGCCTCTCGAAGTCTTTCCCTGTTGTTTCCTTTTCCTGATGTCCTGTTATGAAGGATTCCATAGGAGTTTGGAATCCAAGCGCTATGTCCTTTTGGGTGCTTTCTTCTCGGTGTTGCTTAGCTGATTTCCTTCCTGGGCCAGGCTTCTTGTGGAGATCGCTTGATGTACCAATTTCTTTTGTGGAGCTTCTAGTGGATCTGGGGGGAGGAGCCTCTATGGAAGGTTGGGAGGGGAGCGAAGAAATCAGAGGAGGGTCTTGCAGATCTAATGGGGGCTGATCAGTTGAAGGGTCTTCTGATGCAAGAATCAAGAAGGGGTTGGAGGATGATGGGATAGGCGGATCCTGCGATGGGCCCGAAGGGTTAGATGAGGGAGAAGGGGGGCGCTGGGAAGAGGAGCCAGACATTTCAGATTTTGAATCAGGTTTAGCAGGAGGAGTTGCTTTCTTTTTTTTAACAGTCTCCCATTTCCCTTCTTGATCTTCAGTTTCAAGATTAGTTACCTTAGTACATCTATTGGCAAAGTGCCCATATTCATGACATACCTTGCATTTGAAGGGGATCTGTTCGTAGTCCAGCTGTTGTATGTGGCTCCAATCGTGCACCTTGAGCTTGATGGCTTCCGGCAATCCTTTTCCTAGATCCACTTCCACGCATATCGTTGCACATGCCTGCATGTTGTCCTTAGGTTTGCTTCTGTCGATGTATTTCCCTACCGCGTTCCCTATTGCTTTGACCGAGTCATCTCCCCAGCAATGCAAAGGTAGATGAGGAAGATGGACCCATACTGGGACTACATTGGGAATGTCCAGTTCTGGATCAAAGTCAGGAGTCCACTTGTTAAGGTAAAGCCCTCGGGAGTCCATGAAGTAGGGACCATTTCTGAATATGAGATCCTTATCTGCTTTGGATTCGAAATGAAAGGTATAGTAACATTTGCCACAGAAGCGTATTGAAATTTTCCCTAGGATTTTATCAGACCAGTTAAGCTCCACCCATCTTTGCATTGTTCTTGGCGAGGGCCATAAACCCGTGAATTTTTGTATGAGTCCTTTTTCGGCTAGAGATAATGCTTCCATGCGAGGAAGGGTTGGAGGCAGCTGGACTTCCTGAAGAATATCTAGTTTCTTGACAAATTTTGAAGTTGCAGGTTTGGGTTGAGGAGGGGGAAGGGACTTAACCAGATCTGAGAAGGCTTTCTCAGAGTGCCCCTGGGAAGGGTCTGGTTCGGCCATGGCTGCGGCCAAGGCCCAGATCGGGCAGGCCTCAAGGCCGAAGTCGAGGAGCACCGACGCTGCTGTTCGCCTAGGTTTCTCACGCGCTGCCGTTGTTCCTCACGCGCTCGGAAAATTGTTTTGTTGTTAATCGTTCGAATAATATTCTACATTTTTATTCCTTTAAGGTATATTTTTTTTTCTTTCTAAAAATAACAAAGATTTGTTGAAGTTTCTTCTCTAAGTTATGCATTTTATATAATCTAGGTACTACGGTGTTGTACCCGTTTATGTATTCAAGATTACAATTTAAACGATGCAAAATTACACATAAATAAAATCAATATAGATTCATTGTAATCATCCATTTAACAAGAAATTAAAAAGACAAAACCCTTTAATGTAGATATTTTTTTTTAAGTTTGATAATAAAAAATTACACACCTCAAAATATTGATGCTCTTGATGCTTGTAAATTCTTAATAAAAATGAATTTATGCTAATTTTTATCTAATTTTATTAAGAAACCTAAACATATTCTAGGTGGACATGTAGCCATTAGCCATGGTACTAATACATTCTTTTAGAGCTCATGTGTCTATATTGTAGATAGTTCCTTATGGCACCAATTCCTAACACTTAATAATTTATAACAATACTTATACTCTACTCTTATGGAAGTCAGCGAAAAATTTTAAGAACCACCCTAAAGTTATATGTATAATAAATGGGCTACTCCCCATGATACATAGGAAAAATGGGAGGTGATTTTATCAATAATATAATATGTATACATAATTTTTTTGGAGAATCTCTCACCATATTATATTATCTTGTATAGTGATGGAGAATCTTTCACTAAGTTATAAAATCTTGTAAGATCTTGGCAAATCATTTTTTGAATAATAACACATTGTGAAGTCTTGTCGAATGTTTTATTAAAGTATGAAACCATATATGATAATAGGAAAACATATTCATTAAACTGTAATATACTAACGTACATGTTTGGAAAAAGAAACATAATTTTCTCTTCCTACAAACAATGTTAAGTTTCAGTGGCCGTGTTTGTCAAGGTTCTTACAATACACTCTTTCATATCCTTCTATTTCTTTTGATAATATTTCACAACAATGTTCTTGTAGGTGTTGATATTGACAACGAGTTCTGTGAAGGTAGGAGAGGTTAATCTTTTCTCTACAACTTTTGTCAAGCTACCACTTTTTTCAAGTTATCAAATTTCTTTCTTATTCCATAGACTCCAATTGCAAGATAAAAAAAAACACATCAAGTTTGTTTACCCCAACACGCTAACAAGCAGCAAGCCCCAACTAGATTAGATAAGAAAGTATTAGGCATCCCAAAGGCTTGAAGGGGATCTAATTGAAAGAAGTGACCATTGTGAGAATCCTTCCAATCAATATATGAATATATAAATGTAGATTTGTTATTATTTTAGTTGGAAATCTTCAATTAAATAATAAAATTTAATTACATGTCTCCCAATCTAAATTGCTTATTAGCATAATTCACTACCCTCATAGGTCTCGCATTTTTTAATAGCGTTGTAACATGTAGATTAATTTCCTTTTTAGTGAACAATCTCCACCTTTTAGGAAAATATGGTGCAGTGGCTCTAACCCCTATAGATCATTAGGACAAACTAAGAATAGACAAACCAAATTATTTTTCAAACAACTAATCCAACATCAGTACCTAAAATTTTTCATGAAGATATCATTTTTTCTTTTTTTTTGTAATCTGAGTATGACCTTTTCTATTAACAAATATAGTATTTACAGCAGCTTCAGGATGGTCTCACCCCGCCCCGAAGGGAAACCGAGTCTCTTGACCATCCAAAAATTGTCACTTTAAACAAAAAATGGGAATTAACCACCTTTTCAAACCAGGTTTCATGTTCAGTTTCTGTTTCTATATCCATACTATTACCTACATACTGCTTCCTACATGTAAAAACAGCAAACGATTTCATGCCTACAGAAGAACAAAAATGAGGAATCTCCCAAAAACAAACAAGAACATGCCTTGACCACTACTTTTCAGGTTCAGCTTGCTGGCCTTTCTCCTTTTTCACTAGCACTCCACTTGCCACGAGCTATTGCTGCAGATCCTCCAGTCTTTTTTCCTGCAGGAGCATGGTGATGACTATGTCCTTCAATTCTTTTTTCACATTGGGGAGACTCTGAACCATTTCTGCCATCTCCATGGCTACCTGCTCTAAAGCTTTTGCCATAAGCCTCTTCATGACCCAATACAAATGGAGAGACTATTTGTATAGGGTCATTCTTCCTCTGGTATGGCCAGGATCAGGCATAGTGGCAACCCAATCTTCCATTTCTTCTTCTGATTGAGCCTGTATAACATCTTCTTCCCAATGCTCCATTATTCTCCTTATCTTAGGGTTTGAATTCTCCCTGTACTCCTGCTCAGCAATTCTTATTCGGTCTCCGATAGTTTGTCTTGTCCGCCTGGTATCATCTCCCGCCGCGGGTTCAGCTTCCATCTCCTGGAGAGGGATGCACTGACGCCCCCTTCGGCTTCTACCCTCCGCCACATCCTTTCGTTGGCGTCCACCTCGGCCCCTTTAAATAGTCTATGCTCACATGAATACCATGGTATTACCATGGGTCAATGCCATGGGTTATCATAAACTTGGAGCTTAAAAGTTACTATTAGTAAATTATAAAAATTAATAATATTAATAGTTGATTTTTATTTTATTTTTTATTTTAACCAAGTTAAAATGTTTAACATACATTAAATACAACATCCATTTTGACTCTTGATCCACCAAGCCCCTAGAGGGATCAAATATTTTTTCACTCTATGCTAGTTTTCATATCACAATATTTGATACCTCTCAGGGCTTAGTAGAACAAGAGTAGAGATGGATCTATGTTGTTTTAATTCCCCCATTTAAATAGGCTCCATTCCATGTGAATACCATTGATCGATACCATGTGCCATTTTTATTTTTATTAATACTAATATTAGGGTTAATAATGTTTTTTGCATGGTATTAATAATAATCTAGCCCATGGTATTTGGCCCATAGTATTTTTCCCATAGGTTTCACCTAAATATAACGCATTTTTTTGAGTGTTCGTAAATATAAGGTGACTTATGGAGTAAATATAAAAAAATGATTTATTTGCTTACCATGTCTCTCATTTATTTAAATTTTTATTAATTTACCATACATGTCTCTCATTTATTTAAATTTTTATTAATTTACCATACCTCTTTTAAAATATGGTATTTGGCCCATAGGATTCACTTACATAAAACCTCCTTTTTGAGCCTTCATAAATAGAAAGAGGGTTATGGACTAAATATAAAAAGAGATTTTATTTATTTACCATATGTCTGGTTTATTTATATTTTTATTTATTTACCATACCTTTTGAGTAAGTATAAAAATAGGTTTTATTTACTTAGCATACCTTCACTTTATTTATATTTTTATTTGTTTACACCCTTGCATGTATATAAGGTGACTTATGGAGTAAATATAAAAAATGTTTTATTTATTTACCATACCTCTCATTTATTTATATTTTTATTAATTTACCATACCTCTTTTATAAATATGGTATTTGGCCAGGATTCACTTAAATAAAACCTATTCTTGAAAATTAGGGAAAATGGAAGGTTGTAACTCCTAATTTAAAGGGCTAAATTTACCTTTTTTACCCTATCCCTTAAAATAAGGTGGGCTATTTGAGGGGATTTGTAAAAGTGTACTATGATACAAAATATTTGCCCACTAAAAATTTAAAACCCCTTAATTTCGCCTAAGGGCGAACATTCGCCCCTAAAAGTTTCCATGATGTTAGTGATTGCTTTAAAAAGGCCTGTGTAAAGTTTAAGGTCATGTCATGGTTACTCACATTATAGATCCAATCATGGTACAACATCCTTATTTTATTCCCTTAAATATGGCTAAGAGCTTGAGACTCATTCTTGCAATGTAAAAAGCTGGAAAATATTTCCATATCCCACTACTATGTCAAGTATTCACTTTAAAGGGTCATTGTTGTGGTATGTAACCTTCATCATAAACCTCTAGCTTAGTTACATTAATTTATCCCCTAACTACCATTTGAGACCCATATTAGCTACACAAAATGTCCTAATTGTCACATATCCTACTCTACGGACATGATATCCTATATAGTGGATTGTTCATTGCTTATTTCCTTGTCTATGTCCTTTAGTCCTTGGAAGCTCCATCTATGTATAATTACCTCATTTGTCACCCATATCCATTATAAAATCTTTAATATTCATCCTATTATTGAAGCGATTACATAAGAAACCATATTGCACTTGGAGGTTGAATAGCCTCAAGAGAATGACCTTATAGTGTTTTAAATCTTTTTTCATGATTCATAATATTTAGAAGCTTCATTTAGAACCTAATTCATTTGCTTTCTTCCCTTTGCATGAGAAAGTCCTCAAAACCCATTTTTCAATTCAAAATCCTCCTAAAATCATGTACATTATAACTGGAGGAGAAATACATCAATTAGATGGATTATGTGGTAACTTGAGTTCTTAATCATGGCCTAAACATTCAATTTATACTATTTTAAAAATTCATAATTATTTATATAGAAAATTAATCATATCACAAGACACACATGTAGCTATATTGAGTGGGATAAAAATAATGCAAGAATAAATGTCATGGTAGAAAGTAGGGGAAAATTGCACATATTTTGGATTGGGTGGGTATTTTTCTCTATAGGTTTTTTTTTGGCACTTTATATGATACTTTGAAATATATTGATTTATTGCAAAAGAAACATATGAACATTTTAAAATGTAAGGGAATGTTTTGGTGTGGACATATTTCTAATTTCTTATTTTTAAATAAGATTTACTAAATTTTAATTTAATTATCAATATTTATTAGGTGAATGGTAGGGATTTAATATCCATGAAATATTTTAAAATATTTTTTATAGAAATTAATTAACGAAGCAATGAAATAGACAAAATATTGTGGAAACACAAATACAAAAATACATAGAAAAATAAAGACACAGATATACGTGGTCCACCTACACCCATGGAGAAACAACCACATCCACGGAGAAACAAGCAGTCATTCCTTTTATATTATCCAACAAAATGAAGAGATGCAACCTATAACATACTGTAATTTCCTCTTCCACCTCACACAATATCCTCTCTCTTTCTCACTTAGAATAATAATACACATCCACAATACAATCCCTCATATAAACCGAGGGGTTGCCTTCTAAGGGAAAAACCCTAAATTAAACATAACTTCTATCCTCAGATTACCCCCCTAATGAATGTCCGACATTAACTATGAAATTACAATATTTTACAAGGAGATTATTCATGTATTTTTAGCTTCCCTCTACTAGGGGGCTCCAAACATGCATCTACCCCTCAGGACCCCAGACAACAATAATTGGGGGGCAAGCTCCTCCACACCCCCCAACAATAGTTGGGGGGCAAGCCCCTCCACACATGCTGTAAGGACCTGCCGTCCTTGGCACGCCCACCAGCACAATGTGCAAAGCTTGTTGGTGAATGGGTGAAGGTAAACAAAGGAAGTGCGAAGTCCTACGTTCGGTGTGCGAAGTTACTATGGAAAATACGCATGAAGAGAGGACGAACGAAGGAGTTTTATTGAGTGGGGAGTATGGGCTCTACCCACGGGCCGACCTACGAACTTAGCAAAGGCCGACGAACATAATGGAAGGATTTGCGATCCGTAGGGGCATTTCATTACATGGTGGATGATTTGGATTGGGTAGCCAACTTGCCCAACCATCCATACAAATACAACAAAGGCGTGAGGCATTTGGAGCATCGAACTCGAGCAAGTCTTTCGAAGAAGTAGAGGTGTGAAAGGAAGTGCAAGCTGCAGCAAGAAGGGAAGGTACAGTTCTATGCACCCAACCTTAGGAAACTCCGCGTGGTAACATGAGCTTGGAAGAAAAGGCGAGGGCATGGGTAGGAGTGCCCGTCGTTCAAACAAGGAGTGCGGGTGGAGACTTGGTGAAGTCGCTCGGCGTGCAAACATAACATGGTGGGAAATTTGGTAAGACCATTGTGCAAAGGAGACGAGGGTGTCTTGGTGGCTTGGTGGAGTCACCCACCCATCATGCACAAGGTTTGGTTGTGAAGTGTGGTAGGTAGCTCCTGTGAGAGCATTCCCGCCCAGCGTGGGAAAAGAATCTTGGTTATCACACGGAGGTGTGGAAGTTGTAATTTTGGCTAAGTATGAAACTTGGTGTTTCCCAAGTATACTTGTAAAGCTTTGTAACATTGAAAGGTTGTATAATATATTTTATTCAGGTAGACTCATTGTTTAGGGAGTTGCCCCTCCTTTTATATTGTGCAATTGTGTTCTCTTCTATAATTGCTGATGATAATGAATGTGTATGAGTGTTCATTGGTATAAAGGAAACATAATAATTACTTGGTTGAGAAACACAAAGTAAGTAGGACATATGGTTAGGCGTAGTCCATGAACATAAGTATTGGTGAAAATAAAGTGTTCAGTGGTGCTGCACCTCACTAAGAGCGGTTGAAAGACTACCGTTGGGCTGGGGGCATGATAGTTGGTATTAGAGCAAGGTTGCTCATGATGAAGTGTCTAAGGAGATAATGAATAGGTTCAGGTGTTGAAGCATTGAAGCAAATACACATTAACAGGTGGTCTTCAAGCTCACAGTTGAAGCTTGGAAGTTGGTCACAGTGAAGCAAGTACTTGCAGGTGAAGGAAGTTGTTTCACATACAAGTGGAACACGGGCTAGTTCATGGTTGTAGGCAACTTGGTGAAGCTATTGGATGGTGGAAACTAGATCGCAAAGAAGGAAACTGTTAGCAATGGCAGGTGAATCTCAAGTTGGGTCTAGTCATGGTGCGAAGGATGCGATTATGGCATTCATCGAAAAAGTGTTGGAAAGGATGGAGGACTTAGAGGATTACTGGACTAAGAATATGGACTTGGTCGTGAAAGATCAAGAGGCCAATTCAAAGATGAAGGAAGAGCTCGATGAACTCCAGACTCAACATGAGTACAGTGATCTTATGTGTACACAACTTGAAGTAAAGGTCAAGGAGATTGAAGAGGCAAGAGATTGAGGTTTGGCGGAGATCGTGAACTTGCAAAAATCTCTTGATGAAGCTAGGGATGAGATCACGTTGTTGAAGAGGGCCATGAGGCATAACTCAGGTGGAGGAGTGCCTCATGTGAAAATCAAGGAACCAGAATCTTATGATGGTACAAGGAGTGCCAAAACTCTTGGCAACTTTCTATGGGACATGGAGCAATACTTGGAATGCTTGGGTCTATCCGATGATGAGACAGAGGTGAACGCAGCTACTCAGTTCTTGACAAAGGATGCTAAGATGTGGTGGCGAAGGAGGATGGATCAGAATGCAAATGGTAGTGCTGGTGAAATTACTTCATGGGATGAGATGAAGAAGGCTTTGCAGACCCATTTCAGTCCTCAGGATGAAATGTGGGAAGCAAGGATGAAGATTAAGTTCATAAAACAGACAGGGAACTCATAGACATATCAGCGGGAGTTTACAAGTGCGGTTCTAGAACTTCCTGACATGGCAGAGAGGGACAAGGTGTTCAACTTTATCATTGGATTGAAGCCTTGGGCACGCAATGAAGTGAAGAGGCAGAAGATTAAAACACTTGAGGAAGCTTTTGCTGTTGTGGATTGGTTGGTGGAGCATTATGATGAGACTTTTGATGATAGGAAGAAGAAGTCTGATAAGCCAAAAGAGAAGAAGAAGGATGATGCTTCAAAATTGGATGATAATCCAAAGACGAAGAAAGCCTTGAAGTGTTGGATATGTGTTGAACCACATACAGTGAAGAATTGTCCTTCTAGACCAAAAGTGGATGCTATTGCACAATCTAATATGAAGAATGAAGATGCTTCTGTGGGGATGATGTAGATACTTGATGTTGCTGCTGCTACAAAGGTGATCTCTCGAAGGGATCCTTAGAGGAACTGTTTGGAGTATGTTCGGATGAAGATTGGGGTGCTGATATACTCACTATGGTGGATAGTGGGGCTACTCACAACTTCATGAGTGAAGATATTGTGAGAAGGATTGGGCTGAAATTTGTACCAGTGAAGGCACAAATGAAAACAGTGAATTATCCTCCTGATTCTGTTCTTGGTGTAGCTGAAAAGGCGGACACAACACTAGGTGAGTGGACTCGGAGAGTCGACTTCACTATAGTGTGGATTGATGACTATGAAGCTATGCTGGGGATGGAATTCTTGAAACAATTTGATGCTATGATTGTTCCACATTTGAAGAGGTTGTACATTTATGATGGAAGGGAAGATGTACCCATTGGTGTTCCAACCATTGGTGTGACAAAGCCTGATTGTAAGTTGGCAGTGATGCAAATGGAGGATGAGAAGTGAATGGAAGATATGAGTAAGTGATTGTCTATGGTTGAGGCAAAGCTTATCGAGTAGTCATTGGTCATCAGGACACCTTCTAATAGTATCTTCGATTTGTCAAGAAGGCTAGAATTGGTTGAGGATGATGATGATGATGAGAAGGCATATGTGAAGCCGAATGTCCGAGGGGAGGATCGGGACACTTATCTACAGAGGACAGAGATAGAGAATCCTGACATATGGATTGAGATTATTAGTGAGGGTAAGCCTTTAGGCTCCACTCCCTACACATCTTCCTAGATGACATAGAATATGGGGCTCATTGTTAGCTTCTCATGACAGTGAGTCCTTAAAACAGGTTGAGCAGGTATGATAGATGGTGCAAGGATGCCTTGGCATCAAGCATCATGACATGTTGCAGATGGGATGTAGTTTCCATGGACCTGAGCATGGGTGAGATTCTTGCTGAGTCTGGGATGTGGCAGAATCCAAGATAGACTCATGAAGGCATAAGGATGGACATTCTTATGATTTGAGCGTGACAGTTGGACTGATCACCCGACTAGTTCAAGTCATCGGGGCTAGCAGTGTACCAAAGAGATGTTGGCATTAGGCAGGCAAGAAGGATGATAGTTCATAGGATGGGACGACACATGATGGAGATGAAGGTTCTAAATATGTTGCAGGGATGTTTGCAGTATGTGGAGGAGTTGATATCATGGACCGAGAATGAGATAGTTGTTGATGTTGATCTTGGTGGATGGATACCAGGATGGGATGTTGTTGAGGACGACAATGATTTTAAGTGGAGGAGGATGTAAGGACCTACAGTCCTTGGCACGCTCACCCGCACGATGTGCGAAGCTTGTTGGTGAACAAGAAAAGGTAAACAAAGGAAGTGTGAAGTCCTACGACCAGTGTGCGAAGTTACTAAGGAAAATGCGCACGAGGAGAGGACGAGCGAAGGAGTTTTATAGCGTGAGGAGTGTGGGCTCTACCCACAGGCCGACCTATGAACTTAGCAAAGGCCGACGGACATAATGGAAGGATTTGCGATGCATAGGGGCATTTTATTACATGGTGGATGAGTTGGCTTGGGCACCCAACTCGCCCATCCATCCATACAAATACAACAAAGGCATGATGCATTTGGAGCATCGAACTCGAGCAAGTATTTTGAAGAAGTAGAGGTGCGAAGGGAAGTGCAAGCTGCAGCAAGAAGGGAAGGCACAGTTCTATGCGCCCAACCTTGGGCAGCTCTACACAGTAGCACGAGCTTAGAAGGAAAGGCGAGGGCATGGGTAGGAGCACCCGTCGTTCGAACGAGGAGTGCGGGTGGAGACTTGGTGAAGTCGCCCGGCGTGCAAACATAATGTGGTGGGAACTTTGGTAAGACCGCCATGTGAAGGAGACGAGGGTGTCTTGGTGACTTGGTGGAGTCACCCGCCCATCATGTACAAAGTTTGGTTGTGAAGTGCTGTAGGCAGCTTGTGTGAGGGCGCGCCCGCCCAGCTTGGGCAAAGAATCTTTGTTATCACACGGAGGTGTGGAAGTTGTAATTTTGGCTAAGTATGAAACTTGGTGTTTCCCAAGTATACTTCTAAAGCTCTGTAACATTGAAAGATTGTATAATATATTGTATTCGGGTAGATTCATTGTTGAAGGAGTTGCCCCTCCCTTTATACTGTGCAATTGTGTTTTCTTATATAATTGCTAATGATAATGAATGTGTATGGGTGTTCATTGGTATAAAGGAAACATAATAATTACTTGGTTGAGAAACACAAATTAAGTAGGACATATGGTTAGGCGTAGCCCATGAACATAAGTATTGGTGAAAAGAAAGTGTTCGGTGGTGCCGCACCTCGCCAAGAGCGGTTGAAAGACTACCGCCGGCCTGGGGGCGTGACACAGGTTGTGGAGGATTGAAATCCAAACACGGCTTAAACAAGACCTTTAATTTAGAAAGATAATCAAGTTCAAAGATTAAGATTTATTTCCAAATTAAACATGTTATTTTTCCCCTTTTAATTAAAT
>APFE030325156.1:60979-93713 GCA_000404065.3 Pinus taeda
TTTTTAAATTTTTTTATTAGAAAATAAAGTCAATTAAACTAATTCATCTAACTAAAACAAATACAATTAGTTTAAACTAATTCATTAAACTAATACTATTTTTTAAGTTTCACATGCATTATAAAAACGCTTTCACATTCTAATCATAAAAGCAAGTTGTAACATATTCTCGTAACCTCACATGTAAAAGCACATGTAAAAGCATGGAGTAGAATTTTTTTATACAAATTACCCTCAAGTAATTATCCAAATCACAACTCCACATTACTCATTAACCATTAGATATATTGTTCATTAGTACATAAAGTAAACTGCAATAAAGGATAGTAAGTTGCATAACCATTGACAACCATTGTTGTAGTGTAATAACATAAACTATCTTATGGACTTTGCATCCATTTCTTGATTTCCTTAGCCATATTAATTAAACACATACTTGGACATTATGATTATCACATCAAATAAAGAATCATCATCATCAAGGACTCAACATCATGAAACTGTCAGAAAAGGCAATCACACCATTGAGCACCGATATACCCTGGAAACCCCATAGGGTGAAAACCAACAAACGTTTAATCTTATTATTAAATGCTTATGAGGGCTTTCACCCCTCACTCAATGGCTTATAAGGGATTTCATCCCTTAACCATTGTTATAAAATTATTACAATGAATTATCATTAAGTTGTCACATAACTAGCTAAAAGCTAATACATTTTCCATGAAACCCTTTACTTACATACCGCCACATGCAACATTCCTTGTGGCATGATTGTTCTAGCAATGTACGATCTCGCAACTCGTACTCATCTGGATGGACCATTAATCCTTTTCCTACCACAACGTTAAATATAATCTATGCCTTGCGCAAGTAATCCAACTTTACCTACCCATGTTATGATTATCAACATTGACATTATGCTTACATTTATAAATAATCATATTAATTAGCAATTCCCTTCGCATATGCACATATTCTTAGAGGACCAAACAATAAGGCATCCCTTTGAAGGGACTAACTAAAACATCAGTTATAATCTTCTTACATGAAAATTTACATAAACTTATCAAAATATCTAGTCCTTTATCTATTACTTTTGATGCATGCAAATATATAAAGCAATCTCACACAACCTGTAGCCTTTTCCCGCATGTGAATATATATCCTCTCTAAAAGCTAACACAAATCTTGTGTGCATACACATCTCATTCAACAAGAAACTAAAATAATAGTTATGTTAGCATAAAAGTAATCACATATCATTTTCCTAAAGAAAATGACTCAATAGTTCTTCAATCCATACAAAGAATATATCTCTATAACACATTGACTATACTTTGTGCATCCAATAGCTTATGATAATAACCTTCTATTCCCTTCTCTCGAATTCTACCATCATTTCATGTAAACAATTACATACTTATTTATTAAAGGAGGTCATTATAACCCCATTTCTCTATCTTCCTATATGTAAGTTTCTCATGATTCCCTTTCAAGAAATTATTATAGATACCCATCTTTATGCTTAAAAATCAAGAAACAATATCCAACTTATCTAGCAAGACAATCTTTTCAAGAGACTAATATTTCCAAGGAAGTTAACATCGATTATTATTTTCAAGAGAGTCAACATAATACTTTCTCTACGTACACACCAAATCATATTTCCAATGTCACCATAGTTACCCTTATGTGCATGCAACATGTGTTTTTCCTAACACAAATACTTTTACTTCAATGCACATAATCGTTTCATGAAACAAGTATGGATTCTTGTTCTTGCATGAACACTATTTATATCTGCCTTTTAAGGAAAGAATCTATATCTTTGTTTTCAAGTAATCTCTCAAGAAGTAATTATTTTCATAAATGAAGAATGCACTCTTTTTCTAAAAAGAAACTATATTTATGTGTATATAAAACAAACATTTTTCTTCAAGAAAGTTAGAATTATTATCTATGTGCCTAGAAGCACATCATTAGCCATTTCTATCATGCATGCAATGCATAATTATTTCACAAGAAACTTCGAAATTAACTAGTATCACAAATCATTTAAGCATATATCCCTTTTCAAGAAAATGACAAGTGACTTGGCATTTAACACGAGGAAATCTTTCAAAAACATAAATAAAACACACATATATTTTTCCTTCTAGAAAGAGAGCAAGTTACTTATCTTATCCTTGGCAGCATCCTTGCCTCCATCACCTATCTGAACTATGTCTTGAAAATCCTTGCAATATCATATGCATGATTTGTTCTGTAACACTAGCCACAAACTAGAAACAACTTGTAGTAAAAGAATAGCCCAACAAGGGTTTGCATAGCAGCAGCATCATGATCGCATTTGGAAGATAACAACTCTCCCCTCGGTAGTTTCCATATCTGTAATACATCAAGAGGTTGAAATCATAATTCTTAGTGTATGAGCTGAAATCCTCTTATACACCATTCCATAGGAACTCCTCTCATTCCCTCTGCCCCTGCCCGTGGTTGTTCCTCTTATGCAACTTCTTCTACATCTATGCTCCTTTGATTCGAGGATTCACGGCCCATAGTTGGTAGCTAACTAATGTCATCCACTATTAGCCTTTATTTTTGTCCCCTCAAAGGTGGCAACGCTCTCTTTATTTATATTCTAAGTTCACGAGGAAGCAAGCAAACAGGCAATGCTCCTCGAACCAATGTTCTATATCCATTTTATATTTGGATAGCAGATGCCCAATCTAAACCTATATATTATTCTATGAGGGTTCAGAGCTCTCCTCTATTGAAAGCAGGAAAAGCAAGTTGGACAGTTGAGTTGTTAGGCATGCTGAAATCTTCAGCTTTTCTAAGAACGACAGATGTTGAATCATACAGTCTACCATGGCCAATCTTCACTCCAACTTTGTTCCCGTCTATCGAGCACTCAAAGGCAACTCCACTTCTTCCCCTGGCCCACCATTTATTGCATAATGCAGAGTGGGTATATCTATCTCAATGCATAAATTTTATAGTATTATGCAGACTCGCAGTAGATGATGTGAGTTGTCAGCTCACCATTTTACTGCTCATTATTGCAGCAAGAATATATCAAGGCTCTATGAATCTGAGTAGCAAAACGCTTGCCCTATCTTTCCTTGCATGTAAATAAAGGAACCATGATCTAAGGTTCTATGAACCTGAACAGCAAACCATTACCGTATCTTTTACAGCGTGTAAAAAACAAATTGATGATATGATAACTCCCATTATAGAGTCTCTATAATGTATAGTCATTGCCCATATCACTATACTATGAATTTGTCACAATATTTAATGCATACAATCGATTTTCTTTCCTTTCTTGATTTCAGTTTTCACAAATAACAAGAATTAGTTTTGTAACTAATTCGTAACTTTTATTTTACATTTGGCTATTTGGTTATTTACGAGAGGAATATTACATACTCAACCCCTTAACAAGAACACTGTCCTTGATCTTCATCTCTCGTTGGAACCTTAGATTTCACTCATGATATAACCATCTAACCAGACAAAAAGTGATCCTTTCTCTTTAAAATCAAAGATTTCATTCCAAGAAATGACAATAAATAAAATAGTAATGTTATAACATAAGAAAAATCAATAGCCATAAGCAGTTATAATTGCAAAATATGCAAGTTCTAATTTCCATCACTTGACCCTTATTCAAATTCATAATAAATAATTCTCTATGTCAACTTACCATTACTTACCATCTACTCTTGAAAATCATGATCACTTTCACGTAAGCATTTTAATAGTGGTTGGACAACCCATCAACCGTCCATGGTAAGTAATCCTGTAATGTATGACTAACAAATTCAATCGCATTGGTCACAATATTCTGAGTCAAATGAAATACTTTTAACTATCAATCAATTTTGCAATGTTAAATGACATTTAAATCACAGTACTTTTACAAGTACTTAAAGAGCACTAACACTAATCATCAAAATGATAAATCACTGCTCCACAAGCACACTGAATTGAGTCTCACTAAAGACATCCACAGGGTACTTCTAAAAGTACCAAAAGAGCACCTAGCTCTCTAATCATCAAAACAGTCAATCATTGCATCAAGTGAAAATTGTCTTAGCCCCTACTAAGATGTTCACAAGATTAGTAATACAATAAAGGAATTAAAATTTCCAATAACTCTTTATTGAGCATTAAGCTCATTTCCTATTAAATGTGCATAACATATTTTACACAACTATATGTAAAATTCATTTTTAGCATAACATATAGCTGATTAGTTAATTTCTTTAGCTATGAGAACCATAATAGGCTAAATATTTCTCCTCCCAACCCATGGGAATTGGTTTCCACAACCAAATCGAGTCATTTTCACATCCAGACAATTTCTTGATAGAGACCTTACCAAGTCTAACATGGAATTCCACTGGCCAACCAACTGAAGAATTTCAATGACCGCATAGGGTCCAATATAGGATTCCTCTTGGCAACATCCTGCCTATTCCTCTGATAGCATCCTGTCTATGAGGAATTTTGGGCCTCATCCAATAGGCTCCAAATCAACCGAGTTTCCTCAGACTTTTTACGCTCTTCACCATCTTGGCCAACTCCTTTCCCTTATTGAGATAATGTATCTCTAGGGAGAGGAAATCTAGGCAGACAAGTACCATCAACCAATTTGGGCAAGTAATTGCCATCAACCCAAGGCATTCTAGCCTTTCCCAAGTATCTACAACTATCTAGCATGTTAAATTTCTCTTTTATTACTCTTTCCCAAAGTAATTTACATAATGAACAAGATGAACATTATCATTAACAAAATAAATATGCATGCACACCATGAATTTACACTTAATCCCTCATCATGGGTCCACAACATCTAGATTGATGGGAAACATATCTATCATACATGTTGTATGCATTTAGATTTCCCAAATAACACAATTCATGCATATCATATAACATTATTATTTCTCATTTATGATTGCAATTCTCATTGCAACATTTTATGTGATGAGTTTTTCTTGTTGCCATTAAGCTACCACTACTTAATTACATCAGCAACGTTAGTTATACATATGCATCATTTAACATGTATTTAATTTCCAAAAATTTTGATGCATACAATATTGTCATGTATAAAAGCATATGCAAATATTCATTAATGTATAAATGCCAACAATAGTTGAGTTAACAATCTAAACATTTCCAATTTCCCATACTCTATTGTCTTAATCCACACTATCATTAATGGAGTATTATCTTACGTTTACTATGGCTAGCATTGGCCATGCATCATTAATATAATTAAGCATAATCAAGGTGTTTTGACCAACCCTTGGTTCAACATGCATAACTAACTAATTAGACTACCCTTATCAGAAGCAATTCCTCTACTTATGTAATTATAAGCATGATCCCCTAAGTGTCACACAAGCACCAGAGTTACCACTTGATGTTAGATGCAACAACTATCTTAACACTACTATGTGACCATTTCAGAATAATGACTTCAAGGAGACATTACAAAAATCACTAACATCAACACACTTTAGTTATCACTTTCCAACTCCTTAATCATGGTCAAAGGAGTACTCACATGCACATCAAGCGCTATCTGGTAATCCCCAGACTTAGCATCTTCTGCAAGATTCTGGCACTCAAAGCCTGCGCTATCTAGTAATCACCAGACATAACGTCTTCTGCAAGATTTTGGCACTCAAAGCCTGTGCTATCTGGTCATCACTACACTTAGTGATTCTTTTTCCCTTCTCCATCTATCCCTACTGCATGGTTTTCTTCCTTCCCCTTGCTTCCTTTTCCTTTGGAAGCATCTACAGTTGGGGAAGGTAGTTAGGGTTTACTGGCAACTGCATTAACACAGGTAGTCTATTTATGAATAATTGTCACATGTAATTCTACGATGAATGGGTCCTAGAAATGTTACCCACTGAACATGCTTCTACAATTAACTTCACACTGAAATGCAACATGCATAAGAAATCCGTCATTCCCATAGTAGAGATAAATTCAACCATCATTAAATCGAGGCTCAAATGATTTTTCTCTCACAACAAGTAATGATTAACATAAAACACATATCGTGCTAGTGAATCTCAAAGAATTAGAGGGAAACATCATTAAATATATTAAGACATAAGCATATACTATTCATCAAGCATTCTCATGGTGAATAAAATTAAGAACACTTCTCATAAACAACTGGAACTATAGCACAGAGAGAGTAAGAATCATCATACACACATTCCACGCATGTGACTCCAATCAAACCATCACTTGTTTATGAATTGTAATAATCTTAAATCCAATTCAATTAATGCATATAAGTTCTATTGGTTAGTCATACAACACTAACCAATCTCAACTACCAATCACCTTCATGCATCCATGACAAGACTTAATAAAAAATTACTTATTATAGTCAAGTCTCATTACTCCACTCATTGTTTATATTCAATTCTAAAGGGGTTCTTACAATGTCTTTTTTAAAACGCTATATCGTCAAATCCAAGGACATCCCCGTATTTTACATTCATGCATTGACTCATTAAAATTAGTTCATTGTAACTTCAATCATGTTCATTATATGCATCATTATTATTGTCATATTTGCAAAGCAAGAGTTGGTAGTTGATTATTACTTTCCTTAATGAGTGTTCAATATTGTTCTTAAGTGTAATGAGTGTTCAATATTGTTCATAAGTGTGACATGAGTTTTATTGTATTTTATCCTCATTAAGAATCCAATGTCATGAACATAGTTATGCAACAAACTTTATTACTTACTACGCAGAGCAGTTATAAACATGAATCACACATATCATGTCGAAAGTAGTGTACTACAGAAATCAATATGTGAATGGTTAAACTCATAACTGAGTTAATGAACACTGGTGGCGTACCTCAATTTTTTTTCCGCTTATCAATTCCCAAAGGCGCCAGTGCTGTAACCTTTAGCTCTGATACCACTTGTAACATACCTCGGTAACCTCACATGTAAAAGCAGGGAGTTAGAATTTTTTATAAAAATTACACTCAAGTAATTATCCAAATCACAACTCCACGTTACTCATTAACCATTAGATATATTATTCATTACCACATAAATTAAACTGCAATAAAGGACAATAAGTTGCATAATCATTAACAACCACTGTTGTAGTGTAATAACATAAACTGCCTTATGGACTTTGCATCCATTTCTTGATTTCCTTAGCCATATTACTTAAACACATACTTGGACATTATGATTATCACATCAAATAAAGAATCATAATCATCAAGGATTCAACATCAAACTGACACAAAAGGCAATCACACCATTGAACACTGATATATCCTGGAAACCCTGTAGGGTGAAACCAACAAATGTTTAATCTTATTATTAAACGCTCGTGAGGGTTTTCACCCCTCACTCAATGACTTATAAAGGATTCCATCCCTTAATCATTGTTATAAAATTATTACAATGAATTATCATTAAGTTGTCACATAACTAGCTAAAAGCTAATACATTTTCCATGAAACCCTTTACTTACATATTGCCACATGCAACATTCCTTGTGGCATGATTGTTCTAGAAATGTATGATCCCGCAACTCGTACTCATCTACATGGATCATTAATCCTTTTCCTGCCACAACGTTAAATATAATCTAAGCCTTGCGCAAGTAATTCAACATTGACATTACGATGACATTTATAAATAATCATATTAACTAGAATTTCCCTTCGCACAAGCACATATTCTTAGAGGATAAAACAATAAGGCATTCCTTTGAAGGGACTAACTAAAACATCAGTTATAATCTTCTTACATGAAAATTTGCATAAACTTTATCAAAAGATCTAGTCCTTTAGCTATTACTTTTGATGCATGAAAATATATAAAGCAATCTCACACAACCTGCAGCCTTTTCCTGCATGCGAATATATATCCTTTCTAATGAAAGCTAACACAAATATCGTGTGCATACACATCTCATTCAACAAGAAACTAAAATAATAGTTATGTTAGCATAAAAGTAATCACATATCATTTTCCTAAAGAAATTGACTCAATAGTTCTTCAATCCATACAAAGAATATATCTCTATAACACATTGACTATACTTTGTGCATCCAATAGCTTATCATAATAACCCTTCTATTCCCTTCTCTATAATTCTACCATCATTTCATGTAAATATTTACATACTTTTTTATTAAAGGAGGTCATTATAACCCCATTTCTCTATCTTCCTATTTGTAAGTTTCTCATGCTTCCCTTTCAAGAAATTATTATAGATACCCATCTTTATGCTTAAAAATCAAGAAACAATATCCAACTTATTAGCAAGACAATATTTTCAAGAGATTAATATTTACAAGGAAGTTAACATCGATTATTATTTTCAAGAGAGTCAACATAATACTTTCTCTACATACACACCAAATCATATTTCCAATGTCACCATAGCTACCCTTATGTGCATACAACATGTGTTTTTCCTAACACAATTACTTTTACTTCTGCACATAATCTTTTCATGAAACAAGTGTGGATTCTTGTTCTTGCATGAACACTATTCATATGTGTCTTTTAAGGAAAGAATCTCTATCTTTCTTTTCAAGAAATCTCTCATAAAGTCATTATTTTCATGCATGAAGAATGCGCTCTTTTTCTAAAAAGAAACTATATTTATGTGTATATAAAATAGACGTTTTTCTTCAAGAAAGTTAGAGTGATTATGTATGTGCCTAGAAGCACATCATTAGCAATTTCTATCATGCATGCAATGCATAATTATTTCACAAGAAACTTTGAAATTAACTATCACAAATCATTTAAGCATATATCCCTTTTCAAGAAAATGACAAGTGACTTGGCATTTAACACAAGGAAATCTTTCAAAAAGATAAGTAAAACACTCTAGAAAGAGAGAAAGTTACTTATCTTATCCTTGGTAGCCTCCTTGCCTCCCTCACCTGTTTGAACTATGTCTTGAAAAGCCTTGGAATATCATATACATGTTTTGTTCCGTAACACCAGCCACAAACTGGAAACAACTTGTATTAAAATAATAGCCCAACAAGCGTTTGCATAGTAGCAGCATCATGAACACATTTGGAAGATAATAACTCTCACCTCGGCTGTTTCCATATCTGTAATACATCAAGAGGTTGAAATCATAATTCTCGGTGTATGAGCTGCAATCCTCTTATATACCATTCCATAGAAACTCCTCTGATTCCCTCTACCCCTACCCATGGTTGTTCCTCTTATGCAACTTCTTGTACACTTATGCTCCTCTGATTCGACGAGTAACGGCCCACAGTCGGTAGCTAACTCACGCCGTCCCCACGTGGCAGTGCTCTCTTTATTTATATTCTATGTTCACGAGGAAGCGAGCAAACACGCGATGCTCCCGAGACCAATGTTCTATATCCATTTTATATTCAGATAGTAGATGCCCAATCTAAATCTATATATTATTCTATCAGGGTTCGGAGCTCTCCTCTGTTGAAAGCAACAAAAGCAAGTCGGATGGTTGAGTTGTTAGGTGCGCTGAGATCTTCAACTTTTCTGAGAACGGAAATCGTAGAATCATATAGTCTACCATGGCCGGTTTCTGCTCCAAATTTGTTCCCATCTATCGAGTGCTCAAAGGTAACTGCACTTCTTTCACTGGCCCACCGCTTATCGCAGAATCCAGAGTGGGTATATCTATCTGAACGCATAAATATTATAGTATTATACAGACTTGCAGTAGATGATGTGAGCTGTCAGCTCACTGTTTTGTTGCTCATTATTGCACCAAGAATACATCAAGGTTCTATGAATATGAGCAGCAAAACCCTTTCCCTATCTTTCGCTGCTTGTAAAGAAAGGAACTGTGATCTGAGGTTCTATGAATCTGAGAAGCAAACCATTACTGTATCTTTCGCAACGTGTAAAGAACATAACCATGATCTGATAGCTCACATTATAGAGTCTCTAAAATGTATAGTCATTGCCTGTATCACTATACTGTGAATTTGTCACAATATTTAATGCATACAATCCATTTTCTTTCCTTTCTTGATTTCAGTTTTCACAAATAACAAGAATTAGTTTTGTAACTAATTCATAACTTTTATTTTACATTTGGCTATTGGGTTATTTACGAGAGGAATATTACATAAGTTCATATCATGTTTACATAAAATTATAATAATGTAAAGTTCTTTTACTCTAAAATGTTTTGAAAAATAATGTTTAGCATTAATATCTTCATCTAAGGTCACGTGATGTATTTTATTTTTTTGTCCATACCTATGGCCATTAGATCTATCCCATTTGTATAAAACAACATGGTTCCTCAAAATACCACTTAATGGTAAAAGATATTTTGATAGACAAATGTGTTGTTATGATAAACCTTGCTCATAGTGCTTGAGGTTTATATGTTCCATTTTCCCACATAAGGCCCTTATTTCCCTTTTCAACCATCATTTAGGATCATAGACCCATCACTACTACATAAAAATTCTTGATAAATAATGCTATTAGGATCCTAAAATATCGGAATCAGAATGAATTTTGTCTTACTATTTCATTTGAGGTCATTTTTGTAAATATTAGTCATGGTTTCATGAGTGTCATGGTTTAAAGGGGTTTTTGTACAAGGAGGTCAAATTTGTTAAAGTGCCATTGTAAACATGTTGAGTCAAAAAGAGTCTTTTTTCCATAATTCGAACTATAAGGTCGCAAGGATTCATGATTTGAATTGGCAATCATGAGGGGTCATTTTTCGTTATGGAAGAGTCTAGGGTCATATCTCAAACCTTGGGTATCATAAGTCAGTCATCTAAATTTGTAGACTGTGCCTACATCAAAACAATCATGACCAAGGATTGGGCACAAATTTGGAGGCTTTGTCAGGTTAGTTTATATGTCATTTTGAGAGTGGTTATGACCTTAGTAGGATTACAATGGTCATGAGGATAGTTAGCTTCCTTTACTCGAGTGTTGGGTTTTCCAAGAGATGATGCCAGTTTGTCATCATGATTTCAATTCAAGATTTTTCCATCAACTCCACTTCAGGTTGTTATCGAACATTATTTGAACTTCAATTTTCATTCTTCATCACTTTGATTTTCTTCATTTCCATTGGAAGTCGAGATGTGGTCATGCTGCTTTGCTATGCAAAGTAGGTAGGGGCATTGCTTTTCCATACATCGTTGCATCACTCAATAACTGTTGGTCAATTCTCCTCACAGATGAAAATCTATGTTTATACTTGTTACTTAATGTTGCATGAATTTCCAAATTGCATGTGTGAGCTAGAAAAGCCATAAAAAGCCTGCAAGATAAAAAATAAAAAAAAATGTCATTGTGTTTCAATTGCTACTACATTTTCTCCTTGTTGGGTTTCCACGCAGTGTTATCTTGCTTCTCATTTTGAGGGCCAAACTTTCTTCTGAGGTGAAAAATTGAATCACTCTATGTTCCTTGATTGTGAGAAATTGTAATTTGCATGCACAAGCCAACAACATTGTTCAAAACCAACAAAGAAAGTCAATTCATAATCACTATGTTTTTTGGTAATTTGTTGCATTTTCTCCTAATCATTGTGATACCACACAATCTTCATCGTTCATTTTTCTTTGTTGCCAAGGCCGCATTTTTCCTTGCAGAGCTTCCATATGTAGATTTTCCAATGTGTTGAAAATTCTTTGAAGCCCCACACTCAGTTGTTGTCCTTGTTTCAAACTCAATTACCTGCAACATTGCATTTTCACAAAATGTTGTGACTGTCCCTTTCAATTCTTTGTTAGTTGTTGCAAATTTGCAACTCTTTAGTGTTTTATGATAAATTATACATTCATTAGTTTTTCTTAAATTTTGTTTCTTCTTTGTCATTATTAGAGGTTCTTAAAATATCGCCACTCCTGCACTGTTGCATAAAACAAATTGTTTCAAAACCCTAGACTATTCACTGCTACAACAATGAAAATATGTCAACTCCTAAGGAGAAGAAGCATAAGGGAGGTGCTATCATTTGATTCGAGCCACAAGATATCATAGTAATTAATGAAAACCCAACCATTGGAGTGGATTTTGAGCAGGTGGGGTGTTTATGCTTTTGTGAAAATACTCAGGGGTAAAATTTGAAGGTGATTTAAGAATTTGCCAAGGGTTTTGATGGATTGTAGGCAAAGGTTAGAGCACCTACTTTTCCAGTCACAACCCAATCAATAATTGAGGCCATTGAGATCCATTTATAGGTTTAGGAATGGTTTAAGTGTATGGAGTTAGATTCAGTTTATTTCAAAGACTTTTTGAAACCACAATATCAGTAGGGGTATGGGTCTGTTGATCCAAGGAGTTATCTATAGGACCACCATAGTAAATTGTTGGAGTTAATTCAAACATATTTCACATGTGAAGGGAGGTTATGTAAATTTTACTATTATCATATAAGACTCCTAATGCATTTACAAGTGAAAAACCTTTAAATCTTCCTTACTACCTATCTAGGAGTTTTCACAAAATGGCTGATAGAGTTCAAGCAAAAGCGAGTCCTATTGAACCTAATCTATTTCATTTATCATTAATTAAACTCTTGGTGGTAAAGGAACTTGACAAGAAAGATAAATTCATGGCAGGAGTTTTTAATCTCTTGAAGGTGGATATCAGAACCTTCTGACATCCAAAGCACTAAGAAAAATACCCCATCAGATACAATTAAAGAGGCCTCACCTATAGTAGCTAGTTCGGTAAAAAGTCCTTTAACTAAAACAAAATTAGTTGACAAAAGAAGTGCTAAAAATATTCACTTCTCACTTGAGGTAGGAAAGGTGGCTAAGGGACCGAGAACAAGAGCTTCAATGAAAATATTTCCTATAGATTCTTCACTTGTTCAAGCTGCTGAAATATAAGAAAGTGCACATGGAGAAATGGAGGTTGATGAAAGGGAGCATAAAATCAAAGACCTACAAGATCAGTTGGACAAATATCACCTAATAGTAGCCTATTTGCAGCAAGAAAATAGAGAGTTAAGGTAAAAAGTATCACAAGAAACTACCCAACTGAGTGAAAAAGAACCATCAAAGAAAGAATTGGCACATGTTATTAAGGACAAGAGCAAATAAATCATAGATGTTAAAAATGTGTAGGTGAAAGTTGAGCAGTCAAGGAGACCTAGGACTAGGTCTGCTACCCAAAGGAAAATGAAAATGGAGGAGACTATTCAAACAAAACATAAAATTGTATTTGATGAGAAAAATGAGTTTGAAGAATTGTTGGAACAACTTGGAGTTCAGCAGTAGGTAAATTGGCTAGTAGAAAAAGATGAGATGGATAAAATGAATTTGTTTAGATAGTTAGAACTTGTTAAACCTATCCTTGACAAAGCTAAATACAAGTTGAAGTGGACTTTTCCTTTGCATAGGGAAGTGGGAAGTCTATATACCTAGAATTTGGTTTTGAAAAGGAGGCTTGGATTAGTGAAGCCGCATCTTACTAAGGCCAAGAAATATGGAAGAAAAAGGAAGAAGGGAAAGTCAAATATATTAGCAGAGGTTAGAGAAAAGGTAAATCTTCATTAGGAGGATGCTACTGAGGTCTAATTTTTTCCTTTTTACTCATCATGTTAGAAATAGGCCAGCTTTTCAAAGACATAGCAAGGGCATGATGCACATTTTGTATAGTCTTTTATGATGAGGGGATTACTCAATTTGGATGTTTTTGGTTGTCTTGTGAGATATTATAAGGATTTCACAACAACTACTTATTGCCTCCAAAATTTTACACCAGAGGAAGCCATCTTGTGCTCAAAACTTTGAAGGTGTTGTGAAAGTTTATAGGTGTTGCAAAACTTAACAATGCACTGCGAAAGTTTGCTACAAGTGATGAGGAGGTATGCAAACATTTTGAATCCTATACCAAGAGTTCATCACCATTATAGACACATTTCAAGAATACCCGTTTGCTCCATTTTTCAGAGGAAGGTTGCAACCATACAAAACATGAGGGCTACTTCATTTTGCTATGAAATTGGCTGAGTTGCTATGAAACTGGACAATCATTGTTATTTACCTGATATTTCGAATTGTTTGAGTCTCCAAGTTTGTCTAATCACATTGTTAGGTGGAATAAAGCCTTAGGGTGGTATGGTTAGTGCTTTAGTATAATAATTTCTAACTTTAATGATGTATTAAATACAAAATTATGTTTGGTAATTAGTTCCTACTTTTAGCAAGAGTAGGTGAATAGTTTGAAGTATTTAGCTATTTAACTAGTTTCGTTTTGGAAAATTCGACCTGCATGGATGAGGGTGGAATATTTTTTATATATTTAATATGTAAAAAGCTAAGAGAGGTTTTTGTTGGTAAGATTGGAGAGAGAGACTCCTTGATTGCAATGTGTTTCCTAAATATTTTTGCTAGTGAATGAAATATAGAAGGTGATTTGCAAGGATTCATGTGTCATATCTTGATGATGTTATGCTTATTTCTACCTGTAAGTTTGTATTATGTGTTTACATCTCTTAAACAAATATCTTCGTGCTTGGAAGAACCAGATTTTTAATTCAGAATTCATCTTAATGGTGCTCTAATTTAGTTTTTCCCAAGTAACATATGTTTTCCTCTTAAAGCAATGTTTAGAATTCATATACAACTTTTATGCTCTAAGTTTTGTTTCCACATTTCTCACACTCACCCTCCTATAACGAATTAAATTGATTTCATCACGAAGATTGCCTACCTTTTCCTTGTTAAAAAACCATTTCTCTCTGCATCATATCATTGGACAAATAGAAAATTTGACATGACTCCATGCCCAATGGATCTGTATCCTTTATTACGAGAAGACCTTTGGAAAAAAAAAAAACTTATTGAGTTATATACCTAG
Organism: Pinus taeda; assembly: GCA_000404065.3. Taxonomy (NCBI): domain Eukaryota; kingdom Viridiplantae; phylum Streptophyta; class Pinopsida; order Pinales; family Pinaceae; genus Pinus; species Pinus taeda. The sequence goes on from APFE030325156.1 coordinate 75,867, forward strand.
CCTAATATCATATTATTTGAAAAACCTAAGTGAGAGAGCCCTATCCAAGGTTAGAAGGGCTATATTTTGACCTAAAACTGGTTTGTGGTTACCTCTAAATTTGTCTCCTCGACCTAGGGAGATTACAGAGTGCTAACAAATACCATATAGAGGATATAGATCCAATAAAAAGGTCTTATGTGCTATTTCAATGCAAATTTCATGATCCTTGAGCCTAAGAAATTATTGAAATACTAAGGCCCCCTATATGCTTCCTATTAGGATTACTGTGCTTGATTTATGCTTCAAATACAAAGTCAAATAGGCATGTAAAATATACTACAATATCATTAAAAATAAACATTTGAATGCACATGAGAGAACATAAAAAAATGAAAATTAAGCAATGGAGCACCATCAATATTTACACATCACACATAGATTTTAACTTAGAAATCCTGAATCAAGAAAACTATTCAACCTTTGATCTTCACCATTCTTATATTGTTGACTAAATATGAAATCTATATTATTTCAATGTTGATGTTGATCCACACCTAAGACACTCAGAAACCATACGATCTCTACAAATAATGATTATTTTATCATCCTCTTATTATCTTTACATCATGCTCTATGTATAGTCACATAAAAGCCTATTTTGAAGCTTATCGAATTAGTATAAGTGGTTGGAGATCATTGATCAAGATATCATGAACCTTGGGATCCTTAACTAATTCTTGACTACTAATAAACATATTTGATTTCCCTTTGACAACTAGTAAATCATCATCCTAGAACAATAATGTGTTTATGCTCAATTGTAACCCATTTAGCCTATCTAGTAGAATATTGGCTTCTCTTAGTTGCTTGAATACCCAATAAATATGACCAAGGTAACTTCTTTCAACATTACCTTCATTGTATAGACTCAACTATTGACTTCTCTCATCACAAAATTGACATTAACCATTATATTAACAATTGTTTTTATAGTCTATTAATCCCTACTAGAATTGTTGAGGTTCATTCTTAGTTGTCTTACCTGACTAGTTAGTGAATCGATTAAACTCCAGTTTACTGAGATTCCTTATAAAGATACAAGATCTCAACATTCTCCATGTTATTGTCTTCTTTTCATGAATTATTAATACCATGATTTTAGTGAACCAAAGCCGCCAAACCCAAGTCCTCTCTACACCAACAAAATTTACCAGCACTCACCAAATTTATTAAAACGTATACAAAATTCTTCACCATATCTACTTTTTCTAGCAAAACCATTTTTCTTTCCACCATGTATATGATGAAATGGTACTATACATCAATGTGGTTTATCCTTATATTGTAGGCTAGATTATTTTCTAGGAATATCACATTCTAACTATCAAAACCTATCCTTACTACCTGTTGATCAAGCCCCATCTTCAAATGCAGCTACCATAAGAAACCAATTCCTTACTTATAGAATTTGTTGCTATGTATTCAACATCTATTATTAATAGTTTCATGACTTACTTTCTCTTACTCATCTAGCTAATAGCTATGATAAACTACTTGAATACAGATATTCTAGTAAGATTTCTTCTATTTAGATCACCAACTTAATTGGCATCAACAAATCCTTGTATAGTTATTTCACCATCATGCTAAAGTCTTCCGTGTTTATAGATCACATGATCACTTATTTCACACAAATATCTAGTTACTCCTTTGACAATATATCAATTCTCTTTTCCATATGTTTTCATGTATTTGCTTAATGGTCCCATTGCATGAAGAATGTGATGATTGAATGCCATTACATACATAAAATAACCTACAAATCTCTCACATGGAACATGGGAAATACCCTATATTTCTTCCTATATCTATGGGCACTATTCAATAGTTAGTATTCCCCACAAAAAAATTGTTACCTTCAATCGTTTACAATACTATATGTTGAAACACTTCATAATTGTCTCAACATACTTCCTTTAATTTAGCCAAATATTCCTAACTCTATGGTCTTCATTGGTGTCCATTCCAAGAATGAAACACCCTATATTTCTTCCTATATCTATGTGCACTATTCAATAGTTAGTATTCCCCACAAAAAAATTGTTACCTTCAATCATTTACAATACTGTATGTTGAAACACTTCATAATTGTCTCAACATACTTCCCTTAATTTAGCCAAATATTCCTAACTATGTGGTCTTCATTGGTGTCCATTCCAAGAATGAAATGTGTGGTGCCAAGATTCTTCATATCTAAATTGGAAGAAGTTTCATCTTCACCTTCTTGATTTCACCTATGCTGTTTCAAACCAACAACATGTCATTGACATATAACACTGCATATATGAAACATTTTTCATTCAACATGAGATCTACATAGTGATCACCGCAACTTCTCACAAATCCTAATCCTTAGATGTACATGTCCAAGTTCTAGTACCACAACCTTAGTGATTGGCTCAATCCATAAAGGGACTTCCTTAGCTTGCAAATTAGCTTCTTCTTTCCCTTTACTACAAATCTTAGGTTTTTCCATGTATATTCTTCCTCCAAGTCATAAGGTAGAAATGTCGTATATACATCCAAACTCTTAATGTTTAGATAAAATTCTATAGTCAGGGGACATTGCTACTCTAATGGAAGTTAATTTTTTAAAATGGGAAATATCCAAAGTCTATGCCTTAACTTGGAAATAACCATTTTCTACCGATTGAGCACCATCCAATTTTTCTTAACATATTTCTTTCAACTTTTCCTTCACCACTTTCTTAACCAAAAATATTTCTTCCATCAACTAATTTACCATATATAATGTGTCACTCTTATATGAAGAATTCATTGCTCCATCCATGGCTTTTGATGAGAGTTTACACTTTTTCAAGACAAATGCCTCCCTAATTGGCTTGGGCTCATCACCAATGGAAGCTAAATAAGATAAAAAAATAGAGTAGGGTATACCTTTTAGCTTCTTTACATACTCAAGCAAACCTCCTCAATGCCAGAGTTTGTTGTTCAACATCTTTGACCAACTTAATTGACTCCTCTGAGTCACTTTCCTCCAACTTCAAATCAAACACTAGCTTTTTTTTCCTTTCTCCTTTTCTAGAGTTTCTTTACTATTGGGAATATATCTAACTTCCCTTAATATCACATATTAAATATAAATTATCTACTTTTTCACTAGTTTTGGAACTTATATCATTTCATTCCATCCTATAGCTAATGAATATACACTTGACTATCTTATTATCTAGCTATGTCCTATTTTCCTTTGTAAATGCATAAGTACCTTATAGCCAAAAATCTTGAGATGTGTGAGTGATGGATTTTACCAAACCATACCTTCCATGGGGTTTTGTTGGCCAATATGGATGATGGATACCTATTTACTAGGTAACATGTAGTGTTGACTGCCTCTACCTATAATTGTTATTCCATGCCCCTTATATTGTTCATTGATGTCCTATTCATTCTTTCATTGACTCTATTATATCAAGGAGTGTATGGAGTAGTCATTTGGTGTATTATTCCATGTTGTTTATACAAGTGCTCAAACCCTTTACCATAGAATTCACCTATGTTGTTAGTTCTCAACATCTTTACTTTCATGTCCCTTTGGTTCTCTTCAAGGGATATTGAACTATTAAAATATCTTAAAAACCTCTAAATTCTTACTAAAAATACACAACCATGTCATCTTGGAGAAATTGTGAATGAATGAAATATAATATATCGATTCACCTATTGAATGTATTGGTACTAACGCAAATACAACTACATTAACGATAGAATTCCCTTTACCCTTGTAGCACCAGATGGCAATATCTCACACAATTGTTTCCCCATAAATACGTTATTGGCTAAGCCGTTAACCATATTTTTGTTTCTCTTAATATAAGTCCTTTCTCTCCAATGTATCTCATTCTGTGATGCCACAACATGGTTTCACTAACTAAATAAGATGATAACCCATTGGTTTTAGGAATGGTTGTACATTTGCAACTAGTTGGGTAAATATGCAATGATAACGTGTATAATGTCTTAGTCTAGATACCTCTCATCAACATCGTCACACCATGAACTATCTTACTTGAGTGCTCCTTGGATATTGGTGAATACATTCATCGCCTACTTAACTAATGAATATTATATTTCTATATAAACTCAGAATATTTAGTATGCTTGGTGATGTTCTACTTTAGCCATCATTTAGTACTAGTCAAACTTGAACTCAGCTAACTATTATGGTTGTTCCCTCATCCCTGAGATAAACATTCCTTCCATCATATTCTTCATTTTCATAGAACCACTCACTTTAGGATGTCATATGATAGGATGATCCTAATTGAATCATTCATACCTTGTGATTTGACTACATAGTGGTCAAAGCTAATTACACATCCCCTCCTTCATTTGAAGAATTTCTCCCTTCAACTAATTACTCATCAGATCCCTTTCTTTTCTTACCAATAGTTGACATACATTCTCTTTTGTAAGGAATTTATTTGTTACATTTTTTAATATTCTTATTGAGTTAAAAAGAGACTTAAATATTCCTTTTAATGTAGATATCCCTTTGGATAATTTACCTTTACCTTTCTCAACTAGTTAAACTCTTACTAGCAACAAATATTTGGTAAATCCTTCCATATTCCTTCACCTTTTCTCCTCTAATCATAGATATTCCTTTGCATCATTGAGAGTCAATGAGGTTGTATTACTCCCAATAGCCACAACCAAACTATCCATTGAGTCTAACAAAAAAACATAGCAAAATAATACACCTTTCCTTCTCGTAATAGAGATAAACGCACTAAATAACTAGATGATCACAATATTGGATGCATGTAGGTGTTATATGATGGAATCACCCTCTCTCCTCCTTAGAATATAAATAAGAAATAACTCATTGACCAATGATTTCAACTAGTATAAGTTCCCAACTTATCCCATAGTTTCTTAGAAGTGCCTTCCCTTGAAAAATTCCACAACACCATATATACAATGTTGGGAAAAATACTGAGGGGGGGAGGGGGGTGGTTGAATCAGTATTTTCAAATAATTAAATTTTTACATTCCATATTTAGATTTATATATGCGACTTTACTGAAGGGAACCCGCGTGTGTACGTCACTGTTCTTAAGAAAACTAATGTACATCCAATGAACTTATGATTCAGTTAATTCATCATATGTTGGTCTTCATATAGTGCATTGGTACTTTATTAAACATTAGATAAAAAGTAACCACATGCTATAAGTAAAAAATGAACCATCACACATAAGAAACACACATGAACACCAAGATCTAAGGTGGAAACCTAATGCGGGAAAAAACCGCCTGCTGTTGTCATCTCAATCTTCATTTTCAATATAAATAAAAATATTCTTACAATATTGTATTGGTGCAGACTCATACCAGTATGCAATCACCCACCTACAGAAGGCTATAACATTCATTTGTTATCTAGATCCTACTAAAAGGGAGCTCCAACTCCCTGGTTCTTTTACTGGAATAAACTTGTACCAATACATAGGCACCAACCTGCAGAAGGATACAACCTTCACTCATTCTCCAGCTGCTACTAAAAGGAAGCTCAAACCCCATGATCTGATCACCAGCTACTACTAGTAGGAAGCTTCGACTTCCTCACTGTAGGCTTTAACTCTCAGTATCCTCCATTGACCATGTTTCATATTTTCACACTGGATCCAACTACTTCAACACATCATAACTTGTAGGCCGCATTTCATCAAATTTTTATACTGGACCCATTATCAACACTTAACCTCATTATCAGTAATCAAACTGTAACTCATCACTGTAACATAGTCATCAATCTTTGAAACAACTAAATCAATCAATCGCTAAAACACAATCATCAATCTGTGACATAATTGAATCAACTAATCACTAAACCCAAATCATCAATATCTTCCACAATTGAATCAATTCATCAGTATCTGACACAACTAAATTAACTAATTATTGATACCCAATAATCAACCTCTGATGCAACTGAATCAACCATTCAGTGAAATCCCAATCAACTCACACTTAATCAAAACTCAACCAATCAACTAGAACAGTCAGATCACTGTAATTAATACATAGAACTGAACCCAAATTACTGCAACAACACAGAAAATCAACTGTGGTCCTCATCATTCAAATGCAAAAAAGTATACACTACTTCACTTAAGGAAACCCATGTTCATACACTCTTTTCTGTAGACAAACCCACGTACAAACCTTAAGATATTGAAAACTAAAATCTTCACTACTGCAATTCTGAAAAGGAACACTGAATCATGAAAAATTATGAACCAATCACAAAATTGTCTCTGATATTAAATCATAATCAACAAGTAATATCAACATTCTTCAATCAATCCATAACGACATTCAACTTCATCATTCAATCATTTCTACTTCAGACATTATCACTTAATCCCAATCAATCATGAGGACATCATTCAAAGACAACAAAGAAGCAACAGCACTAATCAGTTTGATCATTCATTTATGAACAAAAACACTTACTTTGTATGCACTATTTTGAAGAATTGAACCTGCGTGTATACGCGCTTTTCCTGAGACCAACCAGCATATAGATTTGTAAACTTTGACCTAAAATTGTGCAACTCTTCAGGACTTCCGAAAGACCTAGATCATAATATTTAGAGATAAAAACATGTGTTAGTATTTATATCTCGTCAATCCTTGAGTAGATCGTATAATGAAAAGTAAATTTAGATATCATGATTTGGATCCATCATTGTATTTGTTGGTGCATAATTATTTCAGATCTATTGGATCTCATCTGTCATCAAACTCTCAGGTACATATTTAGTTTAGATCAAGAAAAGCATAAAACCCCCATAACATACATATTTTCTTTTGATCTAACTTTTCATAATATTTCCATCACTTGCACATCTAGCACTTTTATCTTCACCTATTTATATAGTTTAGCCCTCATCTAATACCATGGGTCAAAACTACATTAGTGCCGGTGGTAATCTTTGATGGGATCAATATTCATTGTCGCACTCATTACTATGGGCCAATACCATTGTAATGACCCTTGGTATTTAGAATACCATGGTGCAAAAACCATACACTACTTTTCTTCACTAAACTCATGTGCATACGCAACTTGGCTTAACAGAACCCACGTATAGTTTTTGAACTTCCAACTTTATCATTCTTCTGAACTGATTCCTCTAAAATTCCATCCATTCTGTCACATATCTAAACACAACTACCATGCATTCTATCACATCTCTAAACACAACTTCCATGCATTCTATCACATCTCTAAACACAACTTCCATGCATTCTATCACATCTGTGAAGATATCCTATTTCTACCCTTAACAAGTAGATTTTCATCAAGAGGCAACTTATCAAGTAGGATTCCATTTCATCAAATAGGTTGTCCTAAAGGGCAACTCATCAGGTAAGTTTCCATCAAGGAGAACACCTAATTTATAATGAAAACAATCTCCATGTATCAAACTTCTAATTCTAAACTGTAAACCTTTGACCCATCATTCTAGTATCTTGTTCTATCATTCTATCACCTCTGAACTAGCCTGTGGATTCATCTAGTTACCATATACTTGTTCTTTTACTAGTGAGTTGCCATCAAGGACAACACATGCATCATAATGCCAAGAATATCCCCCTTTGAACTTGATGGAAAACACTTTGGTGTTTGGTCACGACAACCTATAAATAACATCAAGCCAAGCACCAAGCTTTTCAAAACATCAAGCTACTCTCCAAACCCCAAGCTACTCTCCCCCTTTGACATCAAGGGAAAAAAAGTTATCTAATGTTAAATGAAGACTTCCATATCTGTAATGTTGAATATGGATATTGACCACGCCGTCCCTGAGCACATGCTAAATTATCTGATCATGCCCCCCTTGAGAATATGTCAAAATCTTTGATGATTGTACAATGAAGTGAATAAATCTATCACAGATATAAGTTTTCCTATCAGCATAAACTTACGTCAATCACCCAAACAAGTGGGGATACATATTTGACATGATCTCAAAAGTCCATACAAGATTGAATATGACAATTATTATATTATATGTCTTTACATGGCCTCTACATCAAATGATATACATGATATTTATAACAAAGAAAAAAGACAAGAACATTATAGTTATCGGCAACTATCATACACCATATATGATCTACACCATAAGCATTTGTCAACATCATCAAGAATATCAACCTGAAAATGTCCATCATCAATTCACAAGATAAGACAATGTAGCTTTAATATCATCAACTTGTGACTAAGAATGTTGGTTACAAATTTTCATATATATCTTCTATCAACTCATCTTCTTGACCTTAACTTTCTATTTTTCTTTAATAGAAAAATCCTTAATCCATGTTCATCAAAACATAGCCTTTCATGAATCAACTAAGCATATGCCATATCTCCAATCAGTAATTCCTATTTCTTCACAAAACTATTCACCTCATATCATATAAATGTGAAAGCACCATAGTCATCATTCGCAACCACACATCATCATCAAATCATCGTAGAAATAAATCCATGTTCTTTCCTCAATATATCAAACATATATCATCACCAAGGAGTTTTCTAACATCCCAAACCTGATAAGCATCAACCATGATAATCAACATATGTGAGAAGCAATCCTATCATCATAAATTAAGAGGTCATCATCATTATGTGACTAAGTAATCCATGCCTCCAAATAGCCATGTCTTCAAATAGCTATGTCTTCATGAAACCTGCAATAACACCATTCTCTTGGCCAACTTTCTTGATATAAGAAGATATTTTTTACCAACATCAGTTACCAATGTGTAATTTAAGTAATCATCCATGTATCCATCATAGAGATAGAAATATGTATCTAGCTTCTCATCAATGTGAAAAGTAGACCATGAGCTCATAGTCATTTGTCAAACTTTCTTGATACCATCAAGAGAAATACTTCTCAAACAATATACCATGTGAGAGCCAAGAACTATAGGAATCTTCATCCATAACTACACCATATGAAATTCATGCAATAGCATAAAAGTAATGAGTGACACTCATCATCATCAAATAATCAAGTTGTGTACTCAAGCTTTGTTTTTCTCCTTGAACTTATGAAGATCACCATGTAAGCAACATAACATATGTACTATATGCATCATCAAAAGAATCATCCATAAATATGATTAGTAATATCAAAACAATTACGTGGCTCAAGCAATATATAGGTATCATATGTGATTCCATCAGAGGCAACCCATGACCACAACATAGCATGATGCATCATTTAAACACTTCAACAACATAAGCATCATCACCATTGATAAGAATCATTACGTACCAAGGACTTCTAAAGAAAACGTAATACCAACAATGAATTATTAGAAGTATAACAAATGATCCCCCTGAACCTGTGCCAATTATTCATTGTCAGATCTGATCCTTGCATATATCAGTAAGAATCGTCAAGGCATCATCATCAACTAGTTATACATCAAGTCATCAAAAAATTATGAGGGCCAAAAGAACTTCTAATTAGCATCAACAAACTTTAATCATCAATCATCAAAACATAAAAGACAGTTTATCATTGACTAAACCATATCATACCTTTTTCCTAAGTCTGTCCCACTATTACCTCATCAAACCAAAGTATACACGACTATGCAATTTGAAACTTATGTATACATGCGACTTTTCTTCATAAGATCTGCGTATGGAAAGTGGAATACTAAAATTTCACACTTTCAACTCCCCCTAATTCTGTTATGATTGTACTTGGTCCTCGAACAATTGCTAAAACATTAGTTCCAAGAATACCATTACCATAATGGTTCTTTATGAGAGACTCCATTTTACTCTTGTCTCTAGTCATGTGATGAGAACATCCACTATCATCTTCATCTTTGAATTAGCAGAGAGAAAGACCACACCTTATATGATCTTCCTTTTCTTTCTTATTGGTGGATCCATCTTTTTTAGATTTTCTGATATCAATGTTCTTATTTGGTTTTTTTACCATATTGTCTATGGCGATTCATAAACTTGTTCCTGCATTCTTTTTCTACATGCCCAAACTTGTTACAAGCATAACATCTTACATGTTTCATATTTTTTCCATAGTAGTCAATGGCTTTGTGACCAAACATATTGCAAGAAAAAAAATCCCTTAAAGTACCTGTACTTGGAAGCTGATGATCTTTTCGTGAGACGATTATTAGCTTGAAACATTCTACTTCTGCGCCTAGCTACAACATGTCCAAAATTATGACATATAGAACATTGAACATTATTGATCAGAGGAAGGAATCGGTTAACACTTCTATAGTTAGGAGTAAATGATTTTCTTTGAAGAGTTTCTTTCCTTGGTTCTTGAAGGGGTTGACTTCTTATATCCTTGTTGTGCATTTCAGATTTTGTATTAGAATTTCTTGTCTCAGTTTATGAGCTACATTCACCTTTAATAGTTTCATGAAAACCAAGACCAGATTTGATGGTAGGAGACCTTTGAGTACTAAGAATATTATCCAAAATCATAGTATTGTCATAGAATCGTAAAAGTTTATCCTTTTCTTCTAATTTACCTTTTTGGATATTTACCTCAACCTAATATTGTGTTTCCTTTTCTAAATACTGCTTCTTCATGTTTTCTTCAACTTTTCTTCCCTCTTCCACTTGTTGTTCTAATTTGAGAATCTCATTTTCTTGTTCTTCAAATGCTTGAAGAAGTTCTTCATTTTTCTTATTTGATTTTTCAAGATCTTCTTTTAGAGAGACGACCTCAGCTTCAATACCTTCACACTAACTAGTTCTTTCTTTCTTAGGTCTTGTATCCTTTTCATTCACTTGATTTCTCAATGATGTTACTTCATCCTGCAACATTTGACATTGATCTTCCTTTTCCTTTTACCAGTTCCTTATTTTGTTTCCTTCCTCCAACTGAGTTTTTAACCTCATAACCTCTTCTTTGTAGGTACATTCTATTTTATCAAATAGATCTTGTTGTTTTCTAATTTTATCTGTGAGCCTTTTAACTTATATCTCTATTACATTTCTTTCACTTTAACCCATAAGATAAAATTTAGTTGTTTCATTGTCACTATCTTCAATATTGTACGAATAGAGAAAGGTATCACCAGAGGACCAAATCAGTACTTGATAATTCTTTTGCTTGTTCATCTTCATTCTAAGGTGATGATCCGGATTTAAACAGGAATGCAATAGATTACAGAGATAACCATAAATATAGAGATGCGATAACCATAAACAAAGAGATGCAGAAGAAATAATACTTCATTTCATTAATGGAAAGTACTGAAATATGCTTACAACCAAAATTGGAAATAAATCAGCTAGGGTGATGGTAGCTTATCTCTGAGAAGAGATGTGTGGCTACATGCCTCTGAACTGTTTTGAACTGAGTTACAATGAGGCTCGAAGGCCTATTTATTTTTGAGAAACAATGGAAAACCCTTCACATTCCAAAACCTACCCCTAGAAGATGAAAAGCAATTGTGGGCCCCGTTTTGGGTAAATTGGTACATATTTCCCGGGGTCATAACTTTGGCATACAATCTCCATTTGACGCGTATGATAGCTCGTTAGAAAGATCTATCCGAGAACTAACACTTTGGGAAGGGCAACATCGGTCCATGGACCCATGTTGCCCCCATATTTCCCAAAAAACGTTGTTTAGGGCCTCAAAATGACTCCGGAAGTTCAGGACCCGAAAAACTGCTAAAAATAGTAAACTGTGGTACAATTTACGAAACTCAAAAAGTTGAAAGAGACAATTGTGGGGGTACAAATGGGATAGGTGGGTGGCCACCAACATCCACCTGGATCATTCCTCCCCCCTTAGGAAGCAATGGTCCCCATTGCATTGACTTCCTCCCTGGGGTGAGGAAGCTTCTGCTGAGTTGGGTCACTGGTGAGCTGTTCTACAATCTCTGATGTGTCCAGAAATGGTGGGAAGCATGGTCGACGACAGTCCACATTGAACACTTGGTGCAAGCGAAGGAATGGAGGAATACTATACTTCAAAGCATTGTTTGCCATAACCTTGGTACTAGTGTAAGGACCATGTCGGAGTGGTCAGAGCTTCTGATGGGCTCTTGTAAGGCATTCTTTCTACAGATGTAACCAAACTTTGTCGCCCACCTGAAACTTGTATGGTACCCCTGTGGGTGAGGAGAAGTTGTTCCTGTGTTCTGTCATGGCCATGTCCCTTTGCTGTTGCTGCTGCTGCGTGGAGGAACCCTTTGCGGGGGTCATGGATGTAGCAACGATCTTCCCCTTACTTTGGGAGTGAACTAGACAGATGAATTTCTTGGTCTGGGAGATGAGCTTGCTGCCTTTCTTAGCAGTGGTCAAAGATGTGGTAGAAGGTGGGGCTACCTCTGGTATCCTGTATAATGAATTATTCAAAGAAATAATAACAGCACGAGGCCTTGACTCATACACAGCATGTCGCCTCCACAAGTATGGTTGGCCTAATAATACGTCACAAACATCCAGAGGTATAACATCACACAATACCTCGTCTGTGAATGGTTTGATGCTGTAGGGAAGGCAGCACTGCTGGCGAACTTTGAGATCTCATCCTTCATGAAGCCACTCGATATTGTATGGCTGCAGGTGTGGTGTAGTCGGTAGGCCCAACCGCTTCACAACCTCTACTGAAATAAGGTTCTTTTGGCTGCCACTGTCGACAATCAATTGTAGCGATGAACCCTTCACCCACATTTGTGAGTGGAAAAGACGCTCCCCCTCCTTTGGGTCTTCCGGCTCATTCTTCTGGATCTTGGCAGTGGCAACAATGGCGCTGGGATCCGCATCAATGATCTGCTTCCCTTTGCCATCCCCCTTGTTGGGTTCCGGCTCAGGGTCGGAACATGCAGCTGATGCAGAAGCCTTCAACTCGGCCACCAATGACTGCTTGGTCCGACACTCACTTGTGCTATGAGTGGGACTCTTGTGGAACTCACACCACTTTCCTGTGTCCTTCTTTGGTTTCATGGTGTTGTTCTTTTCTTGCGGCTTCGACGGGCTATCTTCGGTCACTCCACCTTGGCTTTGTCCTTTGGGCTTCGGATTTGTAGATCCAAAGTCTCACTTCTTCTGTTTGAACTTTTTCTCGATTTTGACAACATATCGGTATGCTGTGCCGAGTGAGGATATGTTCAAGAACTCCATCTCTTCCTGGATGTATCTATGTAGGCAGCCGTGGTATTTGAGTACCAGATGCAGCTCAGAATCTTTGATACCCAACTGTGTGCGAAGGGTGTGAAAAATGTTTGTGAACTCTGGCACATCTTGGTCTCGTCCCTACCGTAGTGTGGTCCATCTCATGCATTTGTCTTCATAGCTTTTGACAGGGTAGTACTGCTCCTTGATGGCATCTCAGAATGAATCCCAAGTGGGTGCCGCTGAAAATAGTGACCCTGTGCTTTCATCCTTCTGCTTGCAGTAGGTTTCCCACCAGTCCTTGACGTGGGGGGCTGCTTTGAGAAGAGCGAAAATGATCTTTTCCCGACTTGAAAATTCATGAACAAAAAAATACCCTTCTAGCAGATTTAACCATTTATCTACCGCATCTGCGTCTATCTTACCCTCGAAGATGGGGATTTCAAAATTAACTTGTACCTAAAAGGGCATGGCATTTCCAGAGTAGCTGCTGGAAGCCGATGTTTCACCTCTGGGTAGCCGCTGAAGAATCTGGGCAAAGCTGTCCATCATTGCGCTCCGTTGTTGCTCGAGGGCTTCTTCGAGCAAGATTTTGATAGGATCTCCTGCCCCCTCGTCTTTCTTCTCATCCGCCATGGGAGGCTGTCGGGATTTGCGAGGCTAGTCTTGTAAAGGTTTGACCAGTTCAAGCCCTAACTCCTTATATCCCGACCTCGTTGGGGACATGCAAAAGAAAAACAAAGAAAAAGCAAACCGCTCTGATACCACTGATCTGGATTTAAACAGGAAACACAATAGATTACAGAGATAACCATAAATACAGAGATGAGATAACCATAAACAAAGAGATGCAGCAGAAATAATACTTCATTTCATTAATGGAAAATACTGAAATATGCTTACAACCAGAATTGGAAATAAACCAGCTAGGGCGATGGTAGCTTATCTCTGAGAAGAGATGTTCGGCTACATGCCTCTGAACTGTTCTGAACTGAGTTACAATGAGTCTCGAAGGCCTATTTATTGTTGAGAAATAATGGAAAACCCTTCACATTCCAAATCCTACCCCTAGAAGATGAAACGCCAAATTGTGGGCCCTGTTTTGGGTAAATTGGTACATCAATTTCCTGGGGTCGTAACTTTGGCATACGATCTCTGTTTGACGCGTATGATAGCTCGTTAGAAAGATCTATCCGAGAACTAACACTTTGGGAAGGGAAGCATCAATCCACGGACCCATGTTGCCCCCAAATTTCCCAAAAAACGTCGTTTAGGGCCTCAAAACGGCTCCGGAAGTTCAGGACCCAAAAAACTGCTAAAAATAGTAAACTGTGGTAGAATTTAGGAAACTGAAAAAGATGAAAGAGACAATTGTGGGGGTCCAAATGGGATAGGTGGGTGGCCACCAACATCGACCTGGATCAAGTGATTTTGATTCTGAATATTTTCTTCCACCTAATAGCCAATCGTCTCTAACGCTGTCACTATTTCTTTGAGATGTCTTCTTCTTTTGAGGTGCTTTCTTCTTTTTCTTATTCCCATTGTCTTGACGGATCCCCTTCAAGCAATCAAGCTTTTTCCAAAGGACATTCTCTGATACCAATTATTGGGAAAAATACTAAGAGGGGGGTGTGAATTAATATTTTCAAATCAATAGCTTTTCACATTTCATATTCATATTTCTATACATGACTTTACTTAAAGGAACTTGTGTGTGTATGTGACTATTCTTAAGACAACTAGTGTACATCCAGTGAACATATGATTCACTTAATTCATCATATTTTGGTCTTCAACTAGTGCATCAATACTTTATTAAACATTATATGAACAATAACCATGTGTTGTAACAACAAAATAAATCATCACACATAAGAAACACACATGAGCACCACTATTTTAGGTGGAAACCAAATGCAAGAAAAAACCACCTACTGTTGTCATCTCTCTCTTCTTTTCAATATAAAGGAAATGATTTTTACAACCTTGTACTAGTGTAGACTCATACCAATACACAAACACCCACCTGAAGAAGGCTAGAACCTTCATTCGTCATCTAGCTCCTACTGGAACGGAGCTCCAACTCCCTAGTTCTTGGACTGGCATAAACTTGTACCAGTACGTACGCACCAACCTGCAAAAGGCTATAACCTTCACTCGTTCTCCAACTGCTACTAGAAGGGAGCTCCAACCCGCTATTTTGATCACCAGCTACTACTAGAAGGAAGCTTCAACTTCCTCACTGAAGGCTCCAACCCTCAGCATCATCCATGGACCATGTTTTATAAATTTTCATACTTGATCCACTTGCTTCAACACATCATAAATTGTAGGCCACTTTTCATCAAATTTTCATAATGGACCCATTATCAAAACTTAATCTCAATATCAATAATCAAACTATAACTCATCACTGTAAAACAATCATCAATATCTGACACAACTCAATTAATCAATCACTGAAACATAATCATCAATCTTTGACACAACTGAATCAACCAATCACTGAAACATAATCATCAACCTATGACATAATCGAATCGATTCATCAATCTTTAAAACAATTGAATTAACCAATCACTAAAACCCAATCATCAATCTCTGACACAACTGAATGAAACATTCAATGAAAACCCAATGAGCTAACACTTAATCAAAACTCAACCAATCAATTGGAATAGTCAGATCAAGGTAACTAGTACATAGAACTGAACCCATAATATTTCATCAACACATAGAATCAGCTGCAGTCCTAATCATTCAAATTCCAAAATGTATACGCTACTTCACTTAAGGGAACATGCGTTCATACATGCTTTTATTTAGAGAAACCCGTGTACCAATCTTAAGATACTGAAAATTGAAAACTTGACTACTGTAATTCTGAAAAGGAACATTGAATCATGCAGCATTTTGAACCAATCACAGAACTGTTCCTGATCTTCACTCACAATCAACAAGTAATATTAACATTCTTCAATCAATCCATAACCACATTAAACTTCAACATCCAATCATTTCTATTTCAGACATTATCACTTAACCCAAATTAATCATGAGGACATCATTGATAAACATCAGAGAAGCAGCAACACTGATCAGGTTGATCAATCATTTATGAACATAAACAATTACTTTGTATACGCTACTTTGAAGAAGTGAACCCACATGTATACGTGTTTTTCCCGAGACCAATCAGTGTATAAATCTACAAATTTTGACCTAAAGTTACGCAACTCTTTAGGATTTCAGAAAGACCCAGACCATAATATTCAGAGATAAAAACATGCGTAGGTACTTAGATTTAGTCAATCCATGAGAAAATCGTACAATGAAAAGTCATTTCAGTTCTCATGTTCTTGATCCATCATTGTATTCATTGGTGCATAATTATTTAGTGTTGACATTATGATATAGGTGTTGTCCTTGATGGCAACTCACATAGTTGACAGTTCACAGTTTAACAAGTTAACAAAAAAGGATTGTAGATCAGACTCCAAAGATTCATTAAAGTGAATGGTTTAGGAAGTATACGCTGGTTCACTTTGTCCAAGTAGTGTATAAATGTGGGTCCACATAACACAAGGCACGTATATGTATGCACACACTTTCACAAGAGGAAAAACACGTATGACTTCGAAAATCAAGGAAATTTAGGAGTAAGGAATACCAAGGGTCAATACCATGGTATTAGCCCACAATATTGAGTGGAGTAACGACTGTTTGATCCTGTCCAAGAATACCATAGGCTCTAAGTGTTTTTTTTCATCTAAGGTATTGAGGAAGGCCTAAACGTATATAAGGAGGAGAAGAATAAAGGGCCAAGTGTTCAAGTGTTAGGGTTTCTCAGGAATACTTCTACCTGAAGTATATTTTATGTTGCAGGGGCTATGATTATGATATGATATGAAATATTTCTTTCACCTTGAATTCAATGTTGGATCAGGATCATGAGACGTGAAAATGACTTGTCATTGAATGATCTGATATTGGTTGGGCTAGATCTATTGCTAACGCATTTTTTATTCTATAAATGTTATCATTTTGGTATGACTGAAGTCTGGAACAACTATGAAGTCTTAACTTAGTATTTTCAGATTTAGACATTGGTTTTCCTTGGCAAAGGCACGTATACATGATGGTTCAGTACATCGAAGTAGCGTATACCTTATGAAATATGATGTTTGAAGTTGCAGTTGGTTGTGGTTCTTGATGCAGAGTTCTGGGTAGGGGTGATTTTAGGGGCGAATGTTCGCCCTTTGGCGAAATTAAGGGGTTTTAAATTTTTAGTGGGCAAATATTTTGTATCATAGTACATTTTTACAAATCACCTCAAATAGCCCACCTTATTTTAAGGGAGAGGGTAAAAAAGGTAAATTTAGCCCTTGAAATTAGGAGTTACAACCTTCCATTCGCCCATTTTCAAGAATAGGTTTTATTTAAGTGAATCCATTCGCCCATTTTCAAGAATAGGTTTTATTTAAGTGAATCCTATGGGCCAGAGGCCCAAATACCATATTTATAAAAGAGGTATGGTAAATTAATAAAAATATAAATAAATGAGAGGTATGGTAAATAAATATAGCATTTTTTATATTTACTCCATAAGTCACCTTATATACATGCAAGGGTGTAAA
>APFE030325164.1:3631-58304 GCA_000404065.3 Pinus taeda
ACTGCTAAAAATAGTAAGTTGTGCTACAATTAAGGAAACTGAAAATGCTGAGAGAAACAATGATGGGGGTCCAGATGGACTTGGCAGGTGGCCACCAATATCCACCTGGATCAAATGTACTACCAAGGAGATGCGTGACGCTCTCATCCAACTATAAAAGGGTGATTCCAAGCAGCAGAAGATGTTCCTTTAGGAGAAGTTGAGGAGCATCATGATGTAGAAGGGTGAAGGCATAGATCCTTTCCTCACCGGGATTCAGGAGGTTTGAGATCATCTAGCCGTCAATGGGGAGGCACCCCAACCAACAGAGCTTGTACAGATGGCACTGAATAGTGTCTCATAAGATTGACAGGTCTTCATACAAAGTACATTAGGCAAAGACACATTCCCTGGATGTGACAAAATGTGGGTATACCTACAACAGGAGGAATTGAGGCTTGCTCTATTGAAAAGTACCATCAACAGGAGTAGAAAAAAGGGAACAAAGGGTGAAGAAGAGAATGTGGCCCTAGCATAAAAGGGTCCTAGTCATGGACAGGGGAATAAGAAGAAGAATAAGGACCTATCTAAGGTCAACTACTTCATGTGTGGTGAGCTTGGCCACTATAGTGCATAGTTTCCTCTCAAGAAGAAGGACAAGCATGAGAAGTAGGACTAGGCAAAAACATCCATAGAGATAAACAGGGATATTTATTTATGTTTGCAGCTATACCTCCAGGAAAGAGGTGGGGCGATATGGAGCTATAGTCCCAGAGTAATGCAAAGGTTGGGCAGGGTCCATTGAGGTGCACTCCGCATGGATCATTACCTTGTTATAGGGGCCGCCAATATTCAGTATCAGTATGGATCACTGTCAATTATGCAATCAAATACCAAAGTGACAGTTGTAGACTAGCGGTAGTCAGGTGCTGAGGAGCGCAGTGCAGTGTTGGAAGCAGAGCATGTGGGTCAGTAGTAGAGTCAACAACAACACAATTTATTCAATAGACAATGAAGTGGCTAGTAGTAGTTAGAACTTAGAGACATATGCAAAAGACACAATTGATTCAGTATTTAGGATGCTTCTCAATTGCAGTGTTGCATTTGCAATAACAATAGATGAGAGGGAGTTGCAGTGCAAATGCAGAGTTGGTAGCGGTATAGTAGTGTCAACAGCAACACAAATGCAACATTAGAGTTACGTAGTGGTTTGTGGGCAATGTCCAAACATCATCAGTTTGACAAAGGATGACATAGATATAGAGCATTGTAGCGGTGGTGCAGCACTATAACAACTTCCTCGCTAAGAGGGAGTGTTAGTTTTTGTACCATTGGAGGCGTTCTAGGCTCAAAAGTTTGTGGAGAGGCTAAAACACACGAGTTCTTCATAACCCAGAAATTGTTTCTGGAAATTCCACATAAAAGTGTCTTAATTATATTATTAGCCTATTTTGAAATATTTCTTAAGTCTAAACTTAGGAAATCTAGTTAATTAATCAATATTAACTGAGATAGGATATGAATCATCTAGAAACTCACACGGATTGACTATGATATAATCTTATCCCTTGATTAATTTATAATCCTGCTCAATGGAGGCCCAATAGAAGATTATGAGAAGTCATTGGGTAGATGGAGAACACACACACAAAGATCAATTTCCCTGGAGAGTTTGATTTTTCCAAAGAGAAACTATTGTCAGAAGAGTTTGAGCTTCTAGATGCTGGAAGACATTTCCAGAGTATTGAAGAGATAGTTTCCTAGTCAGTAGCAGGAAGGACAACTTGATTTGTAGAATTTCCAAGCTAAAGTGTTTGAGGGACTACGTAGAGGTGACGCGGGGACTACGCATAACTAGGTGGATGACTTGCTTTTGAGAGGCAGTTTAGTGTCAATATTTCTCGGAGTGAGGATAATTTCCCTCAGATAATATTTGCTAATATTTTCTTTGCAAGATAGACAATATTTAGCATCTAGATTATACTCAGATTATTTCACTGCTGCATAATAATAAAAACCCTCAGTTGTTGTACTGGTTTTCCCAAGTTGGGTTTTTCCGGGGACATTTGTCCAAAAATAATTGTGTCAATTTTTATGTGTGTGTGCTAGAATGTTTCTCATTTTTTAGTGCTATTATTTTCCGCATTATTTTTGTGAAGATTGTAGTATGTTTATTTCAATATTGTCATAGCAATAAACTACTAATGTAATTCACCGTTAGAAGAAATAATACCAGTTGTTGCAATAGGATTTCAGTGGTGATATTTTCACAGGTTTCTACTGTTAAGGTTTTCATAAATAAGTATCATTGTTGTTGTTAGTTTTTGTGTACAAATAAATCCATGTGTAGTTTGTAGAAGTGTGACTTTCTTAGGTAAGTGAATCCAAAGAATAGAAAATTTGGAGTTTCTTTTAAGAAGAGACAACAAAGAAGCTAGCTACATGGAAAGCTACAAGTGATTTTCTATTTTGAGTTGGAGTGTAAAGTGCA
The DNA here is from genome assembly GCA_000404065.3 of Pinus taeda. NCBI lineage: Eukaryota > Viridiplantae > Streptophyta > Pinopsida > Pinales > Pinaceae > Pinus > Pinus taeda. The sequence continues at coordinate 6,102 of APFE030325164.1, forward strand.
CTATTAAAAAATTGTGGACTTTGTTGCAATTTTTGGGTGATTCACACCATCCAATATAGAACCAAGAAGTGATGGAGATATGGAGCATCCACTGTAGAACCAAGAAGATGTTGTTTTGTGTTAAATTTCTAGTCCTTGATTTGTTTCATTTCCCAGTTTGCAACATTTTCCCACTTACTTATTCTAATCTAGATAACTTTGAAGCAACTAGTGTCCAATTTTAGTCCTCTGACCTCGATCATTGAATCCCCTCTCCAAACTGTCACAACGAGAAAGAGTCCACCATATTAATTCAATAGATGAAATATCCAAAGTTGATTCAAGTCACTACAATTAGGAATGGTGATTCCCGAACCCCAAAGTCAATAGTTGAGTCTTTGGATATTACTTGTAGAAACCTTTAATAAATGGAAAACAACCTGAGAAATAAAAAATACCAATGTTACTGCACTCAAATGTCTCTTGTTCATCGAAAGCTTCATGTTTCCAAAACAACTAAAAAATATGATTGAGCAACAAAAAACCTAGGCTTGAAAATTTTATGTCGATTGTTCATCGAAAGCTTCATATTTCCAAAACAACTCAAAAAGATTATTAAGCAGCAAAGAACCTAGGCTTGAAAATATTTCTAGGTCGACAAATCATTGGGATTGAAGCCCCAAGTACAAACTCATAAAGTGCCAACTATTACTGTAATAATGTATCTCTTAATAAATATCTGCATAATCGAACCAACTTTAAACATAGTGATGGGAAAATGCAAATGAGGTGAAATAAAGTCTTCTGATGAATACCCATTTGGAAAATGTACCTCAGAGATAAAACAAGAAACAGAGAGACGAGAGGGACAAAATGAAGCTAGAATCATTGTCAGTGGCACACATTCAAAGCGTCAAAGCATTATTAGTTAATGCACTCACAGCTAATAATTCTTAATTCTAGTGGATTTGCTAGAATCTTGGGAAAAAATGATGGAAAATAGAAATGAAACATTGAGATTCAAGAAATCCTTTTCCTAAGACAGAATCACCAAACAAGAATCCCTAGAAAACAAGACAAACAAAACAATATTGTGTCTAGTGTTACTAAACATTGTGGATACAGAGTAGATCACCAATCCAAGACCAAATGAAACAAAGTGAAACAGTTCCTTGCACAGGAATAACTTCTAATGGCACCGTCTTTGCCATAGTAAGTCCAAACTTATATGTCATGTCCACTTGTTTTGCACTCATGCCCTTCACAAGTGCCCAGTTGAATGAATGGATGAGTGAACCCAATGCTAAATGAATCACTTGACTCGCCAATGGAATCCCTACACACATTCTCCTTCCTACTCCAAATGTATTAGCTCGAAGTGTTGGCCCCTGTAATCCAAATTGGTAATCTTACATTGATAATTATCTCAAGGACAAATTACTCATTCTAGATTGCAAGGTCCCTTCCAATCTCCCACATGTTCACGATTACTAGGGTATGTTTAGGTATCACAAATATCACAAATATCCCAATATCAAAGTTGTTGTATGTTCTGTGTGGGACAAGCAATGGAACTACCGGGTGTATTCAGAACACTTCTTTCACAATTGCATGAAGATAAGAAGACAATGTGAAATATTGAAAAATTTAGAGAGAAGTATCCTTCTTAATATTTCCAATGACTAAATAGATTACATAGGAGAGAATAGTAATAAATAGTTGGAGTAGACTTAAGTAGAACTCGACGGAACTGGACTGAACTCAACTAATGATGACACCTAGATTGATTGTTATGACACCTAGCAGGTGTTTGGAATTAGTTTCTCCAACGCTCCCCCTTAATTACAACCATAAAAATTTAAACTAAGATGTCAGCTAGTCTGAGTCTCAACTAGGATTAAAATTTAAAAACATTTTTTTTTCTATGTAATACTATTCTATTGATATTAAACAAAGTAAAATTACATCGAGGCTCTGGCCTTAGCAGTGCTGAACAACGTTTGTCAAAAAATATCACAATCTAAGCGTGACTACCCCATCGATGGGAAACCAGTCAGTGAAAGTAGATAAAAACCCACGCAGGGGTTACAAGTTTTGACAAAAAATACCAAACATAGCAAAATACAACCAAAAGGAAAGTTTTTACAAAACAGAACGTGATAGAAATCATCCAATCAACATAAGAAAACGTCAGCTAGTAGAAGGGCGACACTTGGTTGCCAAGTGTCAATCGTGATGGACCTCTTGGAGGTCGTCTGGGGCAGGCTCTTCCTTAATAAGACACGGATATTGGTACCACTCCTCCTCCTCTGCTAACGTGTCACGCTGAATTCTACGAGCTAGTTGAGTGCTAGCAGAGCTGCCTTCCATTGCATGCTGGCCGGACTTGTCTCCTACTCTGCCACTGGTTGCCTTCATGTCTCCAGCCCTGCCTTTGGCAATCGGCTAGCTGCCAACCAGCTCCTCTCCATGCAGGGTGGTAAAGGCCTCAACCATCTGCTGCTTGCCTGGGTACCGGGCACTCCTGTTTTGTTGAGCAGTGCTCTGCTGCTAACCATTGTTCCCTGGCGGAGCTTCCTGTAGGTCAGTTTCCTCAAAGGAGGTGATGGTGACTGTAGCGGTCATAACAGGCATGTGAAGAGTGCTATGGAAGCGAAATTGAGTCATGTGAGGAGCGGGGTGAGGGAGAAGGGGAAAATTGGCCGTATGGACTATTGTTTCCCTCCTACGAGCACCCTGGAGTTGAGCCCACCCTTGGCCACTGCGGGTATCTAGATACCAGTCAGAGAAGGTGTTGTATGGATTTGAGATGTAAGGAGAAGGGGAGGGGGAGGCAGATTCAGGGCTAGGTGTAGCTGGAGGACGGATGCTTCCACCACGACTACCCCCTCTTCTGCTTCACATGCTTTGGCATATGCGCGCCATGACGGAATTCGTCACAGAGCTATCAGTTGGGGACCCAGAGGAATGGTTATGTAGAGAGAGAGTTGAGGAATTCTGGGCTAGAATCAAATTACAGTGCATGGTTTGGGAGAAATGATACCCATTTCCCACATCCATGCAGCTGAGCAGCCAACAACGGCTTCAAGTGACGGTGCATGAGCAAGACTCCGCTGCCTGAGGAGGGCAAGTGCTATTGAGCAGAGGAGGAAAGACTGCATAATGGTCTATGGAGGCCATCGCCTTGAGCTTGATAGAGAAATATCGACTGGAGCACCCAATTAATGGCGCCTACAAGTCGTCATGAATTCCCTTCATTCTGGGTTGGGAGGGGACGCGGGTGGCCATGTGGCCAAGCCTCCCACTATCCTTCCATCTAATCACCATTAATGCGATTGTTATCACCTGCATCTAGGTAAAATTTAAAAATATTTGACATCAACTAGATTTCCTTTTATTTTTCTTTTCTTCTAAATCATGTAGCCTCTAACTTGCTTCAAATTTTATTTTTGTTGCAGGCTTAAAATTTCAGTTTTTGCTATACTCTTTCATTGTTCCATGTTGTCCATGTATGTCCTCTACTTGTTAAAATGTAGGCTTATACGTGGACTCTAGCCACATGTCATCTTCTATTGTGTTCTTTTCATCATCAATATTTTGCCGTGACATAAGTCTATAATAAAAATTGATCTCTTCAGGACTCCAATACCTGAACATTTAATTAACATTTTCATTTTCTATAGCATCCATATTGTCTTCGACATTCATTGTTACAACTTCTACATAGGCTCCATCAAAACATGGTGTTTCAAACCATGCTTCAAGGAACCTTAATTCTTCTTCAAATTTTTTTGCTTCTTCCAGTGTGTTGTTAGCATCTACACATTCAAAATTAAGGTTAAGTTGAAAAACATTTGCAGAACTAGATCGATTATATTCTTTCAGCTCTGCAATGAGAGATTTCTCCTCTTGCGCTTCTTTCTCTGCCTCTATTGTTTCCACTTCTTTACTAATGTTTGTTGCTTCAAAGGGGTTGTCTTCCACTTAGTTTTCACACCCAAGTGGGATTTTCTCACCAAATAGTAGTTTATCAAAATGATGTTTTTGTTGCATCATATGCAACCATTCATCATTAGGTAATTAGTCTTCATCAAAGTTAACGTCAATAAATTTAATTGTTGGATTCGCTTCAATGGAAACTTCATTATCATCATCTAGCTTTTTTGTTAGATTCACTTGATTGTCATCCAATTTTGGTTGTGCATAGTGGGATTGAGGATCATTTGTGTGCTCTTTCTTTGCTTCTTCTGCAATTTTTTCATAGTCATCATCCACTTGTTATTGAGCACAGTGGGATTCATAAGAATATTTGTACTCTTTCTCTATTGTTGGTAACACAACATCATCATTATCATCCAATTTGAAGTGGGATTCATCAAATTCTTCATGTTATTGTCAATCTGCTGCTATGGATCCACCTTGATCATCAACTTGAATACTCCCCCTTACAACAAAACTCCTCTCAAGGGTATCCCAAGCCTCCTTGGTTCTCTTTACATTTGCAATGAGGGGAAGAATGTCATCATCTATGCATTCCTTTATGCATTTCAATGTGAAGGAATTATTTTGCCTTTTTTCTTCCAAATCTTTCAAAAAAGCCTCAAACAACTCTTGTTGTTTCTTCGACTTCCTCACTCTCTTAGCTTCTCCCTTTTTTTTTAGCCCTCGGTAACTATGACTCAACAAGCATATTGACCTGCAAACATAATGAATTCTCTACAATGATAACTTTTGGCTCGTATTTATGAGTTTGCAAACTCTTAAATCATTGCACTTGATAAGGTGTGGCTTCTTTGTTGCACAACTTCAAATAAATTCAACTATCAACTTTGGCTCTGACAACGATGGTTGTGACAAAGTGTTGGAGGAAGGTATTTTTGAAATTTGGATATGTGCCCCTTTTTATCAAAAACTCCTTGTCAAAGCGCCTTGAATAAACCATTTTGACTTAAAAATAAATAAAAATAAGAAGAAAAAAAAATCCTTTTAAATAAAGCAATGCCCCTTTTCTATTATGGAAAATTCCTCTCTTTAAAAAAACTTGAGTAGAAAACCATTTCTTTTAATAGAACACACCTTTAAACAAAAAGAAACACCCTTTTTTTAACACCTTAACAAAAAAAAGAGTCTTGCGAATATGATGAAGGAAAAACTTGTCTTTAAAGGTGTAATAACCCCATGTTAAAGTTTCATGTAATAAAGGATAATAAAGTAAATATAAGAGCAAGGTCATGGGACATGTATTCCAAGTTGAATGTTGGACAAACACTATAGTGGGCATCAGTTTTAGTTTATTTATGGCTATGTAAATTGGCAAAGGCAAAGAGGCAATAATTGACTTTTAATTATGAAAATAAAGGAAAATAGGTGAAAAGGAAGGTGAAAGACACAAATTTTCATGGTAAGGAAATTAGAGAGAAAATGAAGAAAAATGAGACATCAATGATAAAAAAGAAATCAGAGAATCAATTTATAACTTTTTTTTTTTCCATCTTTGGAGAAAGTGTAGTAAAGGAAAGAGAATAAGAACTTGGACAAGCAAGCAAAGGAAAGCAAGGAGAAGGTGGGATCAACAACTTCATCAGGAGGATTTTGCAAATAACAAGTTGCATGTGTGATTTCCTAGCTAAGGTGTGAATGCATGGTACATGCATTTGTTTATTTGGTTCATTCGTTGTCATTGGCATGGGTTGTTCCGAGTTTGAAAATGGTTTTAGCATTGCCTTACCATTTCCTGGATAGCCATGGTATGATGGGGTTCATTATTGGTTGAGATTTGGATTGTCATAAGGTTTTGGAGTTGGGTGAGGTGGTTTCAGGAACATTCCCAAGGGTTGGGGGTGGAAATGGTTTTCTCTAGGAAGCCCTAGAGAGGTGGGTGGAGACAAGAAAATTCCTCAAGGTATGGTGAAGAAATTTTGAGGCATCCAAGTTGGGCCTGGTTTTATTATCTCAGGGCTAGTTTAGTGAGATCACGATAGCTTGAGGTTCGAGGTGGTTTAACCTATGGATTCCTTATTTGATTATGTCTTGGTTTATCCTATGGGATCCCACATTCATGCTTGGAATATGGCATGGGGTGATTGTATGAAAGAAAGATTTGGTTTAGCCCAATCTATGGTCGGATAATACATGGAAGTTCCTGACTTGGTTGGATTTTTCATACGTTAATAGGAGTTATTTTCCTATTATTATCTATGATAACTTGTACTTGTTATTATGTTGATTTGATGGTCAATATTCTAGTTATATGTTGGTTATGAGCATGGTTCTATGATGTGCTCTAGCTATGACTCTTGTTCATGACTTGATAAGTATCTGAATGGTTGATGAATGAATGTGCTAACAAGTGTTGTTGCAACTAATTGAGAGGGTATTATACCTTTTTGGTTATCCTCATATGAATTTTAGAGATTTGTAATCAGATATGCATTCATGACCTATAACTTACATGTTTACTATATGTTCGATGAAATGTCTAATGTGTACTAGGCAATCTAGGTCATGTTTTGGCTTCAAGTTTGAATGTTTGGCATTGTTGTCATGGTAATTATGGTTCTAGAAAGTTACAGGAAGTTATGAGCAATGGTCTGGAGGCTAGCTTAGAAAAGTGGCTTCAATTTTGGGATTGTTGGCAATGAACTAGAGAATTTAGGTCATAACTGCATGGAAACAAGGTTGTGTATGTGATTGGGGCCTCATAACCACACTCTTGCCTTGTTGTGTGTGGTTGGGGTGTTAGGTTGGTGAAAAAGGGTTCCAACTTAGGGATTGATCACCTAGGGTGGTTGTTCATCTCTTGAGTGATTTGTAGTCCCTATAGGATGTCAGTAAGTGTTAATTTTGTAAGCCCCACTTCCTTAATTGGAACTTGTAGGTCGGGTCATGTCATAGTAGCACTCAGCCTCACATTTACCTTGAGAACTTGTAAAGCGGGTAAATGTTGGGAGGGGCATTACAAAAGGGGTCTTTTAAATCAAAAAATTACGAATACACCATAGAGAACCTCTTTCCTCATAAAAAAAACGTATGTTGACTTTTTGTGTCGCATCCTCTAGTGTTTTCGAACGGAATTTTTGAGCAATGTTTTTGAGTGTTGACTTGTCGTTGCACTTTTCAACACCAAGGACTTGTGATTCACCAAGAATTTTTTTTGTTTCGTAACTTCCCTCTTCCACCGCACTTGTTCTATCTTCAGGGATGCAATTAACCATAAAATCAGAGCAGTATGGATTCATAGCCCTTTCACGGAAGGCTCCCTATGCATGTAGAGTGGCTTCAAATACCACACTATGACTAGGATAACTTGTGCTTCTTAAAAAAAAAGTGTGCCGTGACTTTTTTTGTTGGTTTCTTCAAACATCATAGGCTTCTCACGATTGACTCATATTTTCTCACGTTCTGTGCTTCTATCTCAAGGAGTCTAATGCAGGATGTGCTCTCATACCATGTGAAAGATTGAAAAATTTGGAACAAAGTACCCTTCTCAATATTCTCAAAAACTAAATAGATTACATAGGAGACAATTATAATAAATCACTGGAGTGAGATTCAACTGGAACTCAACTAAACTGGACTGAACTCAAACTAACTATGACACCTGGATTGACTGTTATGACACATAGCAGGTGGTTGAATTAATTTCTCCAATAGATGATTGGTGTCACTTTCTTCGACCCTTTTTTTGCGCCCAACCACCTTGTCCAACTCGTCTTGGGCTCGTTTCATTTCCCCATATGAGTTCCACCATTGCCTACTCCATTATCTTCATAGTGGTGTTAGTTCTCACCCCAAGTATGTCCTTCATAAAGCAATTAACCATAAGAGAAATTACTTTGGCAGTGTAAAATAAGTTACATGTGTCCAATTTTTAATTTGAGGAGGCAGATGTAAATGAAGTTATGAAAATTTGTGATTGGTTGGGGTGAACAGTGAATGCTCACCCCTACCTTGCAGAATAGCATGCTCAATTAGTGAAGAAGTTATGAAGCTTTATGATTGGTTGGGGTGAAAGGTTTGTAGCCACTCCTACATATCAAAAAAATGTGTTTAATTAGAGAATAGGTAAATATTAATAATTAAAATATAACTAATGCAAAGTCAATAACCTATGATTGTTATAATTGTGACATAGCTAAATATTTATAGTTAAAATATAACTAATGCAAAGTCAATAACCTAAATGATTGCTATCATTTTAACCTTTGCTAAGACTAATAAATATATATGATATTATTATATAAATTAATGTACATAATGTTGAAATGAAATGAAAGAGTTCATTGGAGCTAGCATTTCGTGGAGGGCAAAGGTTCTTATTGCTCAATTAAGGACCAACTCACATCAACTTCGCTGTGGAACAGGAGGGTGGAAAAGGCCTAAAGAAGCTTGGGAAGAATGGGTGAGTACATTTTGCACGTTTAGTGTTGTGGAATCGGAAAAACATTTCATTTTAGAATGTGATGCATTCAAAGACATCAGAGAAAGTTATGAGAACATGTTAGCATTAGTTTCTTGGCATTGTCTTTTTAGCGAGAGGGTTGTTGGAAGGTTGGGCCAACTCATCATCAATTTGAATCGAAAAAGGATTGAATTGCAAAAAGCAAAAAACAGGGAACTAATGGTCTCATATACCATTTTTAGTCTCGTGAACATTAAAATATCATTTCATTTCATTAATCATAATTTTTGAAATTCTTGTATTTCACTTTATTTCCTTTTAATTTTGATTTTTTTCCTTCTTCTATTTTTAATTTAATTTTACAATGAAAATTTAATTATTTTGAACTATAAAATAATACAAAAATAAAATTCTAATATATCACAAAAATAAAGAATTAATTTTCTAAAGCATAAAGAATTAATTTTCTAATGCTTTAGATTAACAAATAGAGAAATATTTATAGTCAAAATATAAGTAATGCAAAGTAAACGATGAATCCATTATTACTTAAAAAAAATACATAATGAAGTCAAAATTAATATAATACCAGCGTTATTTGTTATTTGTTAAAAGATAATCAAAATAAGAAAAGACATTATTACGTCCATGACTCGGTAAAGAAAAAGCAATAGGTTGACCACACTGCAATTTTGTCTTGAAGTAATTATCAAATAAACATTGTTACGTTGAATAAACATGTAAGTAATTTCACTATCATGCACCACCATTTAATGAGAAGCAATATCGCCCTACAAGTTCAATCACTATCACTACAACTAACGTTATGAGAAGCCATGCCATACCCATCATTTTTTACATAACATTAATCTTAAAAATGTGCAGTGCGAATGGATTCAATTAAGCTAAATTACCTAGGCGATTATCCCACTAAAGGCATGGATAATTAAAGGTAGAGGTGCAAATATTAGAGATAAACATTATCTAAGTCATCGTGGCAACCAAGCAAAAGCCCATGGAAGCTACAACTGAAATCTCAATAAAAGTAGCAATCTTATTTGCAACTGGGAAATAATACTTCACATCTCTCTACCAAACATAGGAGAGAAATCAAATTAAAAAAAAATAAATAAAAAAAAATCTAATAAAATAAATACAAAAATTATGATCAAAATTTAACTAACTATAAAAATTAATTACATATTTTTCTACAAAATCTCACAATAAAAATAAATTAATAATCTAAATAGTTTAGTATTAAAATTATGATTTATTTAATATTAATATAAAGAAGATTATCATAAATATGTGTCCTACCAATCTATGTCAATATCTCTATAAAGACCTCTGATTTTATTTTTTAACTAGGATGAGTATAGTTTATGTTAAAAAAGTCGCGCCCATTCGCAACAAAATCGTGTCTTTACATCGATTTATTACTGCTTCAACAAGCTGATAAAAAATTATTGGTCCATATAGACTATTGCAGTAGCTATGGCTATCCTACTTACAAAAAATTCCCATTTTGGAATATCTACAACTATAAGTTCGACAAAATTGAAATAAGAGATATATACATTTACAGTTCATCATTTTGATAAAAACAAAAACAAAACCAATATAGAGATGGTTAGATATCCATAGGAGCTAGGTTGTTTAGATCCAGGCCCAGGGAGGCCTCTTCTAAGTCTTTGGAATTCTCTTGGACGGTCACCCCCTCCACGTTTGCCGCCAAACCATCCTCCATTGCATCCAACTTGAGCTTCAAATTTTCCAGCTAATGATGTAGTGCATCCACTTCATCCTCAAGTTGCTTGGTAGATTCCTTTTTCTCAATTTCCCTTTCCTAAATGGTCATATTCTCGTGCTTTTGCTAATGCATGCTGCATTGGAGTTCTGATAGTGCTTCCCGCAAGTCCCAATGATCTTGAACACAAGTGAGATAGGCAGGTCTATATTTGCCACCTTGCACCAAGGAACTGACTCTCAACCCACCAGACCTCGACATGTGGCTTCCCCACGTTCCTGACCAAGAACTATCTTCAAAACCCTACATGTTGGCTTCTAAAACTGCTAGTCCGACTGCAAACACTCCGAACAACCCAAGCCCAGCATCCGCGACCTTCCAATTATGCTTAGAAATTATTGATTTTCCTTCAAAACCTGAGACGGACATACCTTCCTTCCCTCATTTCGACTCTTCGCAGCATAACTCCCAGCCTTTGTGACACAGAAACTGATACACAACAGCCTTAGCTCTAGCCACCAGGCTTTCGCAGAGGCCACTGTCCCACCCTCAAACCTTAGAACATACAAAATCCACACATTGATTTGCACTTTATACCTGCTTCCTGACCTGGAGGTGATGCAGAGATGAGCGAAGAGATTGCTACAATCAAGATCCCATGAGTACTCCATCATAAATCCACCTTACTCCATTAATTTCTCACCAAGCTCCTGATCTCTATCAGTCATTCCCACAATTCTCCCACGAACTAGCCTGATTTCGCTGAGGTCTTGAATTAAATTTTTCTCTATAAAACTCAGATCCATACAGACGGCCAAGGTGTTGTGTCATCCAATTCTACAAGAACCAAGGCCAAAACGGTGAGGCCACATGCTGTGACTTATTCTTGAAACATGTGTGGTACAAAATTTCCATAGGTCACCATGTTTAGAGCGACCATGTTTAGAGCGAGTATGGATGTCTGGCTTGCCATGAGTCCACATAGTTGGCAAGAGCTTGCAAAGGGTGATACGACAGGGGGAGGAGGATCCCATGGTGGAGCTTATAACATAGAGGTGGAGGTTAGAAAGGGGAGGGACCACAGGGAAGGAGGAAGGGGATAGAAATGAGGAAGGGGAGGGGGAATGGGAGAAAGGGGAAGGGAAGCAGGGGGGATGGGGGAAAGGAATAGGAAGGGGAGGCGGGGGGGCGGGGGGCAGGGGGAGGAATATGACATCAAAGAGCTAGGGGAAAAGGGTGGGGCTTCATTTCATTATGGAATGATAGTTGCGACTTTTCCACCTCCATATCTATCCATTGAGGCTTTATCTCCAGTCTACATATAACTCTCTTCAATTTCTTAAGGAATTTTTGTCGTGCTCACGACATCATTGATTACACATTTTCCTCTTCAAAATAGCTTGCCTTATTGGTTTGTTTGTTATCATCATGATTATTTCCCCTCAAGACATGATAGAAGGTCACCGAGTTGAAAGAATGGATCAAGTTCTGGGCTCCCATAATGATGAATCAAGTTAGAGATATTAGCCTTTGAAGTGTTAATCATATGCCTTATAACTATCATGGAGTCTCATAAGACTTAAATCTTTTTTATCCCATTTCTTTGTGCTAGGATTAGTCCAAGGAGCATTCCATAAGCTTTAGCTTGGTTATTGGTATTTCAGCCTAGCCCCCAAGAATAACTAAATTCAATGATTACTTTGGGACTAATGAATATCCCTTCCCTTCCTGCCACTCCATATGAAGACTTCTGATTAACCAATGAATTAATATTATAAAGAATAGAGATATGTTTGGATTTACAAGACATATCTCTACTATAGAAAAAAGATTAACCAACAAGAAAATGAATAAAACAACAACAAAGCATTTGAGATTTCACGGGGATATGTCTGAATTTACAAGAATGAATTAATATTATAAAGAATAGAGATATGTATTGTAAACAAGACATATCTCTATTATAGCAAAAATATTAACCAACAAGAAAATGAATAAAACAACAACAAAGCATTTGAGATTTCACGGGGATATGTCTGGATTTATAAGATATATGTCTAAATTTACAAGAATGAATTAATATTATAAAGAATAGAGATATGTCTTGTAAAAAAGACATATCTCTACTATAGCAAAAATATTAACCAACGGGAAAATGAATAAAACAACAACAAAGCATTTTTTTTCGCTCACTGTTTACGTTATTTCACCGACCCAGGGGGATGGGTGTCTATTTTTATGTTGAAGGTGTTTTTCATTGCAGGTTTTTGGATGTCCAAAGACTATTCACTGCAGCCAATCATGTTGAAGAACATAGGGAAAGTTAAGTTAATGTGATTCTTCTTAACACGATAACTATTTGTCAGGTTTTCTTATTAGTACAATATTTCCTTATTATTAGAGTGTGACTTATTTAGTTCATCAAATAGCTACCAAAACAAAGAGACAAGAATACAAGATGTTTGTCTTTCTACCAGGGTCAAAACCTCTCCCTCTTAGAGAGCAAAATCTGCACAAAATTCTTCTTATGTAGATTCCTATTGATGAATACCAAGACCATGACCCTTGACTTATTATGCCACTCCAAGACCAAGACACCAATCCTCTTCTTCATCATTGCTTAGATTATCATCATTGTTGCATCATTGAGGCCATCACTACTATATCCCTGAGGTCTTTATTATTGTTGCTTCACCAGTCAACGAGGTCTCTTGTCTTCATTTAGATCTTCATTGTGACCTTGATTCCATGCCTTTATCAATGCACCAAGAGCTTCACTATGATCTTGTCTACTATGCCAAGTATAGTACTGTGGGATCATAGTTATGCCGAGGTTTTTTGATACACCAGGACAGTGACCATTAGAGAGACATAGAATCAATATACTTTCTTCGAGATTTTGTACCATTATAAGCATCAGAAAATAATGTCCATTGTACTTGTCCGAGGTTTGGTACTCCTATTCTTGTCTAAGATTCATGTGCTTCTGTGCCATCCGAAGTTCAGACAAACATCTAAAATCTGTGTTTTCTATGGTGACCCTTGTTAGGAATAATACTGAGAGTGGGGGTGAATTAGTATTTACAAATCAATAACTTTTTCATTTCATAATCAGATTTGTATACGCTACTTCAATGAAGGTAACTCGTGTGTGCACAACATATATCTAGTGAACTTATGATTTAGTTAATTCATCATATGTTGATATTGAATCAGTGAATCAGTACTTTATTAAACGTTAAACAGTAACCATGTGCAGTAATAATAAAATAAACCATCACACATAAGCAACACACATGAACACCAAGATTTAAGGTGGAAACCCAATGCGGGAGAAAAACCACCTGTTGTTGTCATCTTTGTCTTCTTTTAATATAAGAAAAACCTGTTTACAATCTTGTGCTGGCACATACTCATACCAGTACGTAGGCACCCACCTGCAAAAGGCTACAACCTTCTCTTATTCTCCAGCTTCTACTGGAAGGGAGCTACAACCCCCTAGCTCTTGTACTAGCTGATATGTTTACTAGTATGTAGGCGCCGACCTATAGAAGGCTCCAACCTTCACTCATTCTCCAGTTGCTACTAGATGGGAGCTCCAACCCCTTGGATTTTGTACTGGCTTATATGTTTACCATTACATAGGTGCCAGCCTACAGAAGGCTGTGACCTTCTCTCTTCTTCAAGGGACCACGTTCCATAAATTTTCAGACTGGATACTCTTGGTACACAACAACACAATATGAAGGCCACATTTCATCCAATTTTCATACTGGACCCATTAACAACATTGAAGCTCAAAATCAATCACCACTACAATACAACCAATCACTGAAAACCCATCAACACTAAAGCAAATCACAATCAATCAACCTGAACATTTAGAACACTATCACCAGAACATAGAGCAGAACCCAACCAAAACCAACTGTAACTTCAAACATCATATTTCATAATGTATATGCTACTTCAAAGTGTCGAACCAATGTGTATACGCGCCTTTACCAAGGCGAACCAATGTATAGATCTGCAGATAAATACTTATAACTTCGCAGCTGTTCCATACTTCACATATACTCAGATCATAGCATATAAAGGATAAAACATTTGTTAGCAATCAGATCTAGACTATCCATTATCAGACCACATAATGATAATTCATTTCAGGTCTTATGAACCTGATCCATCATTAGATCTTATCCATCATCAACCACTTATGTGCATACTTAGTTTAGATCAAGCAAAACACCAGAAACCCATAACATGCATATTTTCTTTTGATCTAACTCTTCATAAGATATTCATTACTTTCCCACCTAGCCCTTTGATCTTCTCCTCCTTATATAATTAGATCCTTTGTCAATACCTCAGGCCAAAACCATAGTTATGCTGCCGGTATTCTTTGATGGTATCAATATTCTTTGCCGCACTCATTACCATGGGTCAATACCATGGTAAGAACCCCTGGTATTCATTATCCTTGATTTTCCAGCTCATAGATGTTTTCCTTCTGTGAAAGTGTGTGCATATGTATACACTCCTTTTGTTCTGTGAACCTACATGTATACGCTACTTGGACAAGGTGAACCAACGTATCATAATGCCAACAATCTCCCCCTTTGGACTTGATGACAACCATATTGGTGTTTATTACATCAAATTGTATAACCTATTAGATATATCAAACAACACCAAGTTACTCTCCCCCTTTGACATCAAGGGAAAATGGTGGACCAAGATATTCTCCCCCTTAGAGATGCACTATGTTAACCATGCTCCACCTGAGCATATGCAGAGTCTGCAAAGATATTTTTCAATAGAATAACATGACTCTATAACTCAACTATGTGAGTATGGCCTGACTATCACCAATGACTCATACATACTTCAATCAGAACATAAAAGATAATTGATAACTGACTGAAACATATCAGACCCCTTTTCCTGAGTTTGTCCCATTGCTTCTTCATCAAACCAACATATACACGACTATGCAGCTTCTAACTCGCGTATATACGCTACTTATCTTCATGATAATTTCGTATGAGAATTGGAATTCTAAAGTTTCACACTTTTAGCTCCCCTTGAGTCTGTTATGTCTATATACTGAGCTATGCCACATCTTTCTAAACGCACTTCCTTCTTCTTCCATACCTTGGAGTGTGATGATGTTTTCTCCTTTTGGTATGTTGGCTAAAATTTTATCCTGCATTCTTTTGCTATATTCCCAAACTTGTTACAAACATAACATCCTATATGTTTCATATTCCTCTATAGCAGTCAATGGCTTTGTGACCAACCATATTGCAACAAAAACAATATCCCTTAAAGTACCTGAATTTGATGATCTTTTTGTGTGACGGTTATTTTCTTGAACCATTCTACTTCTGCATCTCCCTGCAACATGTCCAAAATTATGACATCTAAAACATCCAACATTATTCATCAGAGGGAAGTGTTGATAAGTGGTTGTCATTGATGTCAACCCAAGCAGCGCCAGGGGCTACCCTGATCTTTCAAGGGCATTTTGACTTTACAACTTACATTATTTGCATCAAATATCTTCTCGATGTATTCTACTCGTCGATATGTTTTCATTGATATATGGTATGCCTCCCAATTCTTCATAGTTTGAGAGTTATTTGTGTTTGAAGTTAGTAACCCCAGTTAGTGGGATAAAACCCTATAGAGTCGTGGCATGGAACTCATAATTGGTTCTGGTCATTGAAATTTCAATAATTAATAATAATTTTTTCTCCTAAAATCCCTCCAACATTCACTTGTTTAGGACCCTCTAAACTCAAGACATTCATATAAATAATGACCCTCATATCCTCCTCTTGTAGGGATTTTGTGGCTTCAAAAAGGTCATCGTGGAATTTTCGCTATAACTTTTTTTATGTGAAGCTTCAGAAGGTAAAATTAAAACTCATATGAGCCAAACTCTTGATGAAACTTTTTACCTAATTTCAAATCTTGGTTCGCTATATTTTTGGAGATATGATCTGAGGAAGTTAGGGTTTTTGTAGGCTCCCGAATTCCATGTCAAACAGGTGACATTGGGAAAATGGTCATAATTTTCTCTTTGGGAATTGGATTCAAATTTCATAAATATTCACAGAAAGAGGCCGAACTTTAGTTTGTTAAGTAGCATTTTCAAGGCCGAATGTCACAAAAGTGACATGTGGCACTTTGTACAAGTTTGCTCTACTGAACCAAGCTATAATCAGGTCATCGTGGGGGATTGGGCATAACTCTTTCTTGAAGAATCCAATCTTGATCATACCTGTGGGGTTGCAAAGAGGACTCAGAGGGCTACTACAGGACTAAATTTCAGATCATGGATATGTGAAATGACATAGATATAACACATTCAGTATCAAGCTCCTAGAAGGCAAGAAAATGCATGCATTCAAGGATCACTGCAGTAAGGACCACACATCAACAGTCAAGGGTGAGTCTCCTACTACAAGGTATCTATGATTAAGTGTTTACATTTGAATTTTGAGTATCATCTCTGAAAAAAAAAATTCCAGGACAATGTAAGTATATACAGGGTCTCGGTTATATCTCTACGTCTCTAAATGTCATAGTTAGTTTTGATACCACATTTCCGATGTCCTATTCTTGATACTACACATTTGATGCTACACCAAGTCTGCTAAATCTTTTTTATGTTGTAAGTTCATGTAACTTGTCTTGTCATAGTTGATAGAATGGTCTCTATTGTTTTACTAAGAAATGGGTTCATCACAAGTCTAGGGTCTGCCATCAATTTCTATTGTATATATCTTTAGGTCAGTATTGGATATAGCCTTGCATAGAGTCCAGGCCTATATCAAGAGTGCGATTCTTTGTCTACTATTGCAACAAGTCAACAACAAAAGCGACAATAACATTTTAGGTATGCATTGTAATTTTAATTTGTGTTTATTCATTATTATGCACTTACATGTGTTTTGCAGGCAGAGGTAAGTTGAAGTACATTTTGTTTTTACTTTTGAGATTGGGTTTCGCTGGGAAACTTTGCATGCAAGTAGAAGAAGATTCAAGGATAGCATCAAGCAAGCATTCGAGAGCTGAAGTATCAAATAAAAGGAAGCATTGTAGCAGGACATCCTTTAAATACATGACAACCATCTGTATATTGTGAAGAAGTGTCAAGGCCAAGAATCGTCATTGTAAAGTTGTAAAAGTGTCATCATTGGAAAAGTCATTATTGTAAAAGAATATGCTTAGAGTCGAAAAGGCATTGTTGGGAGGTGTAGGAATCTTTGTTGGGATGATGTCATGGTTGGGTTGCGGATCATAGTGTGATTGGGTGTTCGGTCAAAATCATTGTAAATCATATTGTATCGTGGATCATTGTCCCTAGTATGGGAATCCACACTCTTGTCTCATTTCAGTCATTATAGGGTGGCAGGGAGGTGCTAGGCAGGTGCATGAAGTTGCCTACAGGTTGGAGCCTATGAACACTTCAAGATGATAGGTTGGTCTAGGGCGTTGGGGCATCCGTTCAGTTGATTACTGAAGAAACTAGGATGTTGGGGAATCCTTCCAGTGTGAGTTGTAGAAGAATGACTTTCTAGAATTCTAGGAAGTTGTTGCTTTAATTTTAGTTGGGGCTGAAGATTAAAGAATTTATTAGAAAAGTGTTTAGTGGTTTTTGACCTGGAGGGGGTTTTCCAACTAAAATTTTTGTGCCTTCTGTGTTTTTTCTACTGTTATTACTGCATAAACGTTAATAATAATTGAAGATTAACTAATGCTTTGAAAAGATTTAAAAGTGATAATTGCTAAGGAAAACTCATTCACCCCCCCTAGTATTTTCCAACAATTGGTATCAAAGCTTGGTTCCTTCAATAGTAGTCTAACAACTGGAAGGAGATCATGGAGTATACTAAGAATAGAGTTCCTTGTTCAATGGAAATAACTATGCAATTTGCAGTGGAAGAATGCAAGTTCATTTGCTGGCGCAAGGATACGAAGTACGGGAAATCGTTGACAAAGGCTTCACACTGACCCATGATGAACAATGTATAAAAAATATGGTATATGATGCAAAGGCTAAAGATCTTATTATTAGTGGGCTTAACAAATGTGTTTATCGTAAGGTTTTGAGTTGTAAAACTGATAAAGAGGTATGGGGCAAGCTTGAAAATATATATGCAAGTGACTCAAAGTTGAAAGAAGAAAACCTTCAAATTTTCAGGGCAAAATTTGAGAAACTCAAAATGAGCGAAGATGAACATATTGTTGCATACTTTCAGCGTGTTGATAAAACAACAAATACATTGGAAGGTTTGGGAGAACCCATTGAAACGAAAATTGTTGTCCGAAAGATCCTTAAAACCTTGCCAACAAGATTTAACCTTAAGGTATCTGTTTTGGAAGATAGATTGAATCTGACCAATCTCAACATAGATTAATTGCATGGAATTCTTACGGCATATGAAATGAGGATTGAAGAAGAGGATGGCACATCTCACTTAGAAATAATATTTTTTGCATCCAAGAAGAATAGTAAGGGCAAGTAGACTCCGAAAGCAAAAACTTGCAATTGTAAGGATGAGGAAAAGGAAGAAGATGAAGAAGAATTCTCAAATAAAAAGTTTTCCTATTTCTCGCGGAAAATGAGAACAGGTACAGGAAAATTTAAAGATAAACTTCCATTAATATGCTTTGATTGTGGTGAGGTTGGGAATTTTGCATCCAAACGTCCTCACAAAAATGAGGTTGTTACGAAAGGAAATAAAAGTGTCAGGAAGTTCAACAAGCAAGGCAAGAAGAAATGGTTTAAGAAAAGTTTCTTCTCCAAAGAAGATATCTCCTCATCCGAAGAAGACAGTAATAACAAAGAAGAATTCAATGGAAGAGTATTTTTTATGGCCAAGCACAATAAGAAAGAGGCACCTGATGTAGAAGGAGATGAAGAAGAAGAAATGACAGAGGTTGAATTTGAAAACGAAGTGATCAAGGTTATCAAAGAACTCAAGGTCGAGAAGAAGAATGTCAATACTCTTGAAGATAAATTAAAGACAGAAAAGGAATAGGTCCTAAATCTTAAAATCAAGGTTGAAGACTAAAAACGAATTGAAGAATTGTTCAGGAGAGAATTAAAGGAAAGCAACAGGAAAGAGAAGCATTTGTTGAAATATAGAAACAAGAATATTCCAATTTAATTTTTCCTTGAAACAAATTGTGAATTAAAATCGAATTTAGTCTTAACAGCTACTTGGAAATAATTTATTTATTTTTTATTTTAAATTAATTAGTTGGAGAAAGTTAGAAGTCTTTATGAAGTCATGCGAGAGTTATCCCTTAAATTAAGGAGATAAGATTGAGTTATATTTGAGTTGTAATTAGTTAACTTAGTTTACTGAGTTAAGTCCAGTTAAATTAGTTCCAAACTGTTTGAGGAACTAATAGTGAGTTAACAATCAATTGATGCATTAATTCACTCAACTAGTGCTACTCCAGGTAATTGAATATTCCCTTATCAGAAACTCGTGCATGTCTATTTTAAGAAATACCCAATTGAGATTAATGTTCAAGGACAATGTACTATCAGTTGCATGTGTTTTCTCATGGAGAAAACTCATGCATGGAGTCAAGGATTCATCCTTTAGGATTGCGCAGTTTTGAAGGCTAGTTTTTCCACTTGGTAATAGGCTAATCATCCATAAGGAACAACGCAAGGAAATAGGAGCTTGGAGGGCAGAGAGCAAGGTTGGAGAGAAGATAAGATTGCCTATGAGCATCTGTGAGGATTGTACTTAGAGTTGGCTAGCTGTGATAGCTAAGGCTTTGTATATTTCCTATGTATTTCCACCTTGTATGATAATACAATAGTGTGGGGTTTTTATCTGAGACTTTCCCCAAAAGTATTTTCATGTGTATTGTGTCGTTGATTCTTCTTCTTCTGGTTATATTGTTCAGTTCGATCTTTAAGCTTCCGCAAATTAATAGTAGAAGTAGGTTATAGTATTATGCTTTCATTTATATTGCATTATCGGGTTAACCTATCACAGATTTTCTACAGTATTGGAAGCTGAAATCGTTTCTTTACGAAAGGAAGTAAAAAATGGAAAAACTCTTCAAAACTACGCCAGCAGCTCAAAGACTTTGAATGAACTCATCAACAACCAGCAATCATGCAGCAACAAGTCTAGTCTTGGTTACAAATAAAAATTCGAAAAGGATTCAAGTCCTTCTATGACAACTAAAGAAGATACGTATGCAAAATCTACCAAGCAGGTAGATCTCCCAGCTAGATTGAGAGATCAAGACTCATAGAAAGAACCTTGGAAGACAATTCCTCGAAGAAGATTTCCTCCTTGGTATCAACCGATCTTTTATGGTCATTGTTATTCATGTGGAAGGTTTGGACATAGAGCTTCAAAATGTCGCATGTATTTTTGGAATGAATATAATTCCAGGAGATCTCTCAGAAATAGATTTTCCAGAAATCAACAGAATATCAACAGATTTGATCATTTGAGAGATGATGTCGAATGCTACAAATGTAATTGGACACTTGACCAAAGATTGTAGACTTGGAAGTTCTTCAAAGGAATTCTCGCAAAATCAGAATGAACAAGTATGGAAAAGGAAGACTGAAAGGTGTGCTCCCACTCTCAAGGCTCAAAGCAACATAAATGTATGGTATGTTGATAGTGGTTGTTCAACGCTTATGACTGGAGATAGAAATAAGTTCATATCCTTGAAAGAAAAGAATGATGGAATAGTGTATTTTGGAAATGACGGGTCTTCAAATGTCATAGGAGCAAGTACAGTCACTCTTGGAAGCAAGGATGCATTAGCAAAGGATGTGTTTCTGGTTGAAAATATGAATCACAATTTGCTCAGTGTTGGAGAGATGTGTGAGCAAGGACGCATGATGTTATTCAACTCGAAGAAATGTGAAATCAGGAAAGGCAAGTTTAGTAGAATTGTGGCTACGTCAAGCAGAGATCCAAATGACATATATATTTTGGATGAGACACCTAAAGGGTGTTTCTTGGCAAAAGAAGATGAGAGCTAGTTATGGCACAAACGAATGGGACATATAAATTTTGACAATGTAGTCAAGATCAGCAAAAAGGAAGTAGTTAGAGAAATGCTGAAAATCTCAAAACCTACCAATAAGATATGTGAATCTTGTTGGCACGGCAAATAGACAAAAGTTGAGTTCAAGACAAAGGAACACTTTGCGTCACGTCCATTGAAATTAATACACACTGATCTATGTGGTCATATGAGAACAAAAGGTTTATACGATGAATTATAATTTATGTTAATGATAGATGATTACACCAAAATGATAGCTGTTAGTTTTCTGAAGAAAAAGTCTGAGGCATTCGAATGTTTCAAAATCTACAAGGAATTGGTCGAAAATGAAACCGATTGGAAGATCAAATCTCTAAGATCAGACAATGGCGGAGAATTCACGTTCAAATCATTTTAGCAATACTATGATGAACATGGAATAAAAAGCAAATTATCAACAGCGAGAACACCACAACAAAATGGAGTAGCTGAAAGAAAAAATAGAATCGTACAAGAAATGGCTAGAACCATGTTAAATGACTCAAACTTAGAGGATAAATTTTGGGTTCAAGAAATTGATATTGTCATATTAATTATAAACAAATGCTTGTTCAGGAACAATTGTAACATGACTCCGTACAAATTATGGAAAGGAAGACCAACTAACGTCAAATACTTCAAAATATTTGGAAGTAAATGCTACATTAAAAAAGAAGATAAAAAAATTGGGCAAGTTTGATTCCCGTGTTGACGAAGGTATTTTCATTGGTTATTCACGCAAAATAAAAGCTTATAGATGCTAAAATCTAAGGCAAAAACAAATATTTTAAAGTATAAATATTACTTTTGACGAAGATTGTGTTCTAAAGGATAACAATGAGATCGTCTCTTCAAGCAAATTTGAGGGGCTTGAGGTAGAATCTATGAAGGATGAAGAAGAAGCTCCGGAACAAGGCCAATCAAATAAGGAAACACTAGTCAACCAAGAAGAAATAAGAAATGATTAGCAGGATGTATAAGAAGTTTCTCCAAAAGGTTCAAAAGAATGGTATCAAAAGAATCACTCGTCAAATCAGATCATCGGCAACATAAATGTAGGAATTGGAACCAGAATAATGCAACAGCTTCGTTCATCATAGCAAGCCCATCTTGCCCTTTTAGCGACTTTTGAGCCTAGAAATTTTGAGGAAGCTAGTCAAATTGAACACTGGGTGGCAACTATGAATGAAAAACTAGATCAAATTAAGAAGAATGACACTTGGGAATTGGTTCCACAACCAAAGGATAAAAATGTTGTTGGAACTAAATGGGTCTTCAAAAACAAATTGAATGAGGACGAACAAGTTACCAAGAACAAAGCAAGATTAGTCTACAAAGGATATGCACAAGTTGAAGGAATCGATTTTGAAGAAACATTTGCTCTTCTTGCCAGAATGGAAACTATCATGATGTTTCTGGCTTATGCATGCTCAAGAAAAATCAAGGTCTACCAAATGGATGTTAAGTCAGCCTTTCTAAATGGTGAATTGGAAGAAGAAGTTTACATTGAACAATCCGAAGGTTTTCTGCTCACTGACAAAGAAAACATGTTTGTAGATTAAAGAAGGAACTATATGGTCTCAAGCAAGCTCCTAAGGCTTGGTATGACCGTCTTGATAGGTATCTACATCAACAAGGATTCAAGAAAGGAAGTGTTGACAACAATCTCTATGTGAAAGTGGATCAAGATAACCTAACGATTATTGAGGTATATGTGGATGATATAATATTTGGAAGCAATGATGAAAAATGAAGTAAAGAATTTGCCACAAAAATGCAAAGTGGGTTTGAAATGTCTATGCTTGGCGAGCTGACATACTTTTAGGGGCTTCATATTTCTCAGCAAGATAAAGGAATATTCACATATCAAATCAAGTACATCAAGGACATGCTCAAAAAATGCTAGATGGAAGATTGGAAGCCAGTCCTTATCCCCATGATAACAGGTTGCAAGTTAAGCTTAGAAGATTTGTCAAAGGATGTGGACCAAAGGTTGTTTAGATCCATGATTTGTAGTCTCCTATATGTGATAGCCTCCTAGCTTGATGTGATGCATGCAATTGGAAAAGTAGCAAGATTCCAAGCATCACCAAAATAATCTCATATTAGCCATCAAAAGAATTCTTCGATATCTTAGGGGCACAACAGAATATGGTCTATGGTATCCCAAAGGGAATGATCTAGTTATCCAAGCTTATACAGATGTAGATTGGGAAGGAAGTGTTGATGATTGTAAGAGTACCAGTGGAGCAACATTCTATCTAGGTGGTTGTCTTGTTTCATGGTTAAGTAAAAAGAAGTCTTCAATCTTGTTATCCACAATGAAAGCAAAATATATCGCGACAGCAGCTTGTTGTACACAACTTCTCTGGATGAAGCAAACTTTGCAAGATATTCAAGTCAAGTTTGATGACCTTATTCCCATCTTTTGCGATAACACTAGTGCCATCAGTATCTCCGAGAATCCTTTGATGCATTGAAAACGAAGCACATTCCGATTAACTATCATTTTGTTAGAGAGCAGGTTGCCGCAAGGAATATCAAGTTTGAATATGTTGGCACAAAGGAACAAATTGTTGACATCCTTATCAAACCATTATCTCATGAAGCATTTGAGTATCTTCACCAAAATCTTGGGATTCTCCCATGTTTTCATTAGACTCTTTCTCTTATCTACTCGAGTAGAAAGGGGGAGTGGAGGTGTGTACAGGTCCGCAGGATGGATGTTTGTTAGGGGGAGTTACCCTTTGCCATTGATGACAAAGGGGGAGATAAGGCAATAGGAAGATGTGTCATGATTGCAGGGGGAGTAGTTGTGTTGCCATCAATGCCAAAGGGGTATATTATTGATCAATGGTTGTCATTGATGTCAACCCAAGCAGCACCAAGGGCTACCCCAATCTTGCAAGGGAATATTGACATGACAACTCATATTATTTTGTGTCAAATATACTCTATGGATTCTACTCATCAAGATGTTTCCATTGATATATGGTATGCCTCCTAGTTCTTCATGGTTTGAGAGTTATTTGCATTTGAAGTTAGTAACCCGAGTTAGTGGGATAAAACCCTATGGGGTTGTGGCATGGCACTCATAATTGGTTGTGGTCATTTAATAGTCAATAATTAGTAATATTTTTTTGCTCCTAAAATCCCTCCAGCGTTCACTTGTTGAGGATCCTCTCAACTCAAGACATTCATATAAATAATGACCCTCATATCCTTTGGCTTCAAACATGTCATCGTAGAATTTTAAATATAACTTTTTTCTGTGAAGCTTCAGAAGCTGAAATTAAAAGCAATTTGAGCCAAAATCTTTATGAACCTTGTGACTGAATTTCAGATCTTGGTTCGCTATATTTTTGAAGATATGATCTGAGGAAGTTAGGGTTTTTTTAGGCTCCCGAATTCCATATCAAACAGGTGACGTTGGGAAAATTATCATAACTTTATCTCAGAAAATTGGATTCAAATTTAGTAAATAGTAACAGAAATAGGACAGATTTTAGTTTTTTGAGTAGAATTTTCAGGGTCGAAGGTCGCAACAGTGATACGTGGCACTTCGTACAAGTTCGCTCTACTGAACGAGGCTATAATCCGATCATCGTGGGAGATTGGACATAATTATTTCTTGAAGAATCCAATCTTGATCATACATATGGGGTGGAAAGGACGAAATTTCAGACCCTGGGGATCTGAAATGACATAGATACAATAGATTCAATATTGAGCTCCTAGAAGGAAAGAAAAAGCATGCATTCAAGGATCACTGCAATAAGGACCACACATTAACAGTCAAGGGTAAGTCTCCTATAACAAGGTATGTATGATTAAGTGTTTACATTTGAATTTTGAGTATCATCTCTGACATATGTTTTTGCAAGGCAACATAAGTATATACAGGGTCTCGATTATATCTCTATGTCTCTAAATGTCATAGTTAGTTTTGATACCAAATTTTAGACTTCCTATTCTTGATACTACACAATTTGATGCTACACCAAGTCTGCTAAATCTATATGATTTTGTAAGTTAATGTTACTTGTCTTGTCATAGTTGATAGAATGGTCTTTGTTGTTGTACTTAGAACTTGGTTCATCACAAATCTAGGGTTTGTCATCAGTTTTTATTATATATATCTTTAGGTCAGTTTTGGATATAGTATTGCATAGATTCCAGGCCTATATCAATAGTGGGATTCTTTTTCTACTACTGCAACAAGTCAACAACAAAAGTGACAAGAACATTTCAAGTACGCATTGTAATTTTAATTTGTATTTATTCATTATTATCCACTTACATGTGTTTTACGGGTAGAGGTAAGTTGAAGGGTATTTTGTTTTTCCTTTTGAGATTGGGTTTCGCTGGGAAAATTTGCATGCAGGTAGAAGAAGATTCAAGGACAACATCAAGCGAGCATTCAAGAGTTGAAGTATCAAATCGAAGGAAGCATTGCAATGGGACATCCTTTAAATACATGACAATCATCCATATATTGAGAAGAAGTAACAAGGCCAAGAGTCATCATTGTAAAGTTGTAAAAAAATCATTTGTAAATGTGTCATCATTGGAAGAGTCTTTACTATAAAAAAATCAATCTGCCTAGAGTCGAAAAGGCACTGTTGGTAGGTATAGGAGTCTTTGTTGGGATGATGTCATGGTTGGGTTGCAGATCATAGTGTGATTGGGTGTTCGATCAAAATCATTGTAAATCATATTGTATTGTGGATCATTGTCCCTGGCACGGGAATCCACATTCTTGTCTCATTTCAGTCATTACAGGGTGGGAGGGAGGTGCTAGGCAGGTGCATGAAGTCGCCTACAGGTTTGAACCTTTGAACACTTCCGGGTGGTAGGTTGGTCTAGGGTGTTGGGGCATCCATTCCGTTGATTACTTAAGAAACCAGGGTGTTGGGGCATCCTTCCAGTGGGAGTTGTAGAAGAATGCTTTTCTAGAATTCTAGGAAGTTGTTGCTTTAATTTCAGTTGGGGCTGAAGATTAAAGAAACTATTAGAAAATCATTTGGTGTTTTTTGACCCAGAGGGGGTTTTCCACCTAAAGTTTTTGTGTCTCATATGTTCTTTTATTTACTATTCTTAGTATATAAACATTAATAATAATTGAATATTAACTAATGCTCTGAAAATATTTAAAAGTGCTAATTGCTAAGGAATATTGATTCACGCCCACCCCCCCCCCCCCCACCCCACCCCCCTTCTTAGTATTTTCCAACAATTAGTATCAGAGCTTGGTTCCTTCAAACCAGTCTAACAATTGGAAGGAGATCATGGAGTATACTAAGAATATATTTCCTTTATTCAATGGAAATAACTATGCACTTTGGAGTCGAAGAATGCAGGTTCATTTGCTAGCACAAGGATACGAAGTATGGGAAATCTTTGACAAAGGCTTCACACTGACCCATGATGAACAAGGTAAGAAAAATATGATATATGATGCAAAGGCTAAATATCTTGTTATTAGTGGGCTTATTGAATATGTTTATCTTAGAGTATTGAGTTGTAAAACTACTAAAGAGGTATGGGGCAAGCTTTAAAATATATATGCAGGTGACTCAAAGGCGAAAGAAGCAAAACTTCAAATTTTCAGGGAAAAATTTGAGCAACTCAAAATGAGGGAAGATGAATATATTTCTGCATACTTTCAGCATGTTAATGAAACAAAAAATACGTTGGAAGGTTTGGGAGAACTTGTTGAAACTAAAATTGTTGTTTGAAAGATCCTCATAACCTTGCCAACAAGATTTAACCCTAAGATATTTATCTTGGAAGATAGATCGAATCTGACCAACCTTAGCATAGATGAATTTCATGGAATTCTTACGGCCTATGAAATTAGGATTGAAGAAGAGGATGGGTGCATCTCACTTAGAAACAACATTTTTTGCATCCAAGAAGAATAGTAAGGACAAGCAGACTCCGAAAGAAAAAACTTGCAATTGTAAGGATGAGGAAAAGGAAGAAGATGAAGAAGAATTCTCAGATAAAAATTTTGCCTATTTCTCGCGGAAAATGAGAACATGTACGGGAAAATTTAAAGGTAAACTTCCATTAATATGTTTTGATTGTGGTGAGGTTGGGCATTTTGTAGCCAAATGTCCTCACAAAAATGAGGTTGTTATGAAAGGAAATAAAAGTCCCAGGAAGTTCAACAAGCAAGGAAAGAAGAAATGGTTTAAGAAAAGTCTCTTCTCCAAAGAAGATAGCTCCTCATCTGAAGAAGATAGTGATAACGAAGAATAATTTAATGGAAGAGTATTTTGTATGGCCAAGCACAATAAGCAAGAGGTACCTGATGTAGAAGGAGACGAAGAAGAAGAAATGATTGAGGTTGAATTTAAAAACGATGTGATCAAGGTTATCAAAGAGCTCAAGGCCAAGAAGAAGCATGTCAACACTCTTGAAGACAAATTAAAGAAAGAAGGGAATAGGTACTAAATATTAAAATCAAGGTTGAAGAATACAAACAAAATGAAGAATCACTCGGGAAAGAATTAAAGGAAAGCAACAAGGAAAGAGAAGCATTGGAAGCTAAAATTGTTTCTTTACGAAAGGAAGTAAAAAATGGAAAAACTCTTCAAAACTATGCCAACAGCTCAAAGACTTTGGATGAACTCATCAGCATCCAGAAATCATGCAGCGACATGACTGGTCTTGGTTACAAAGAAAAAATTGAAAAGAAGTCAAGACCTTCTATGAAAACTAAAGAAGATGGATATGAAAAATCCACCAAGCAGGTAGATCTCCTAGCTAGATCGAGAGATCAAGGCTCGTAGGAAGAACCTTGGAAGAAAATTCCTCGAAGAATATTTCCTCTCAAGTATCAACCTATCTTTTATGGTCATTGTTATTCATGTGGAAGGTTTGGACATAGAGCTTCAAAATGTCGAATGTATGTTTGGAATGAATATAATTCTAGGAGATCTCTCAGAAATGGATATTCTAGAACTCAATAGAATATCAATAGATTTGACCATTTGAGAGATGATGTCGAATGCTACAAACGTAACAATTTTTTACACTTGACCAAAGATTGTAGACTTGGAAGTTCTTCAAAAGAATTCTCACAAAATCAAAATGAACACAAGTATGGAAAAGGAAGACTAAAAGGTGTGCTCACGCTCTCAAGGCTCAAAGCAACATAAATGTATGGTATGTTGATAGTTTTTTCTCAACGCATATGACTAGAGATAGAAATAAGTTCATATCCTTGAAATAAAAGATAGAAAAAGTTCGGGTTTTCAACTTTTAGAGTTGTTTTGAGGCCCTAAAGGGCGTTTTTTTGGGGAAACATGTAAATTTGAGAGTTTGAATCACATTTACAATCAAAATCTTTTTGTCCTTGGATAGACCTTTATAATGGTCTATCATGCACAACAAACGGAGATCATATGCCTAAGTTATGACCCCGAGAAGTTAACGTTCCAACTAACCCAATCAGCCCATAAGGTTTTGACACTTCATCTCCTAGAGTTAGGTTTTTGGATGTTTAGGGTTTCTCATTGTTATTCATGATAAAAAGGCCTAAGATCCTCATTTTTATTCATGATAGAAAGCCTTAAGAGCCTCATTGTAACTCAATTAGAAGGCATGTGGTCTTCACATCTCTTCTCAGAGATAAGCTACAACTGCCCAAGCTAGTTTGTTTTCATTCTGCATGTAAATAGTTTTCAACATTTGTTATTTATTAATTGAAATTCAATTTCATTGTACCTTTTTGCTTTTGGTTTAAAATTGTATTTTATTTCATTCCTTCATAAATTCGGATCAATAAAAGACCTTTGAGGGATAACATACCATAGATCTTAAAAATGACCACTTTATTCCCTGGTGTCTTTGATAATGAGGCAAATGACAATTTAATGCAGAAGTTATGAAGGAGGAGCCTAGATCAATGTGTGAATCCTTTCAAAAGGGAAAATTCCTAAGTCCATGTGGTTGGACTATTGAGTTCTTTATTGGTTTCTATTATTTATGGAAGAAGATCTTCATCAAGTAGTAGAAGGGTCGAGGCAATATAGAACTCAATATTTATTTATCTTATGCAAAAAAAAGGATAATACATATTTCTTCGAAGATTTTAAGAAAAATATCACTATGTAGTGCAATGCTAAATGTAATCTCAGAGGTAACAGAAAATGGGTTAAAGAAGGTGTTGCCATATTCAATCTCTTTTGAGCAATGTGAATTTCTCAAAGACAAAAAATTCAACAGATAGTTGTGGTACACTAGGAACGACTTCATTCCATTAGTCATGAAGGTTTAAATAAATGTCACAATAGACTTGTCTAAATCCACTAATAGAGTTTGTACAAATAAAAAGCACTTATATATTTGGTTATATTCAAGAAATCAATTGTTCTCATCATCCAAGAGGCTAAGATTGAGGAAGTAAAAAAATGGAAATTTTGTGGAGTAGTAGACAAGGCAAGAGCTTAGGGGCATCTATACCCTATGGAACAACTCCTTACTAAATATGGAATTTTGGAATCAAACCAAACAATGGATCTTGGCATGTTTAATGCACCAACCAATAGGTAACAAATTACACATTTTTAATATCTATATGACAACTATTTTTACAAGGAAAAAAATAAATGTTGGAAGTTTCTTGATGTATTAAATACTTTGCACAAGAATGGCACAATGACAAGAGGCTTTAATGTGGTCCTCTCCAATAAAGAAAAAGAGGAGGAAACATAGTTAATATCCTTTTCACGGATGCAGGGAAGACTGTATGGTGGATTGGGATTTAGTTAACGTTAAACCTATGGAAGGAAAATATACTTGGATCAATAGAGTGCTTGGACTAGGTCACATAGTTTACAAGTTTCCTCATCTAGAGTAATATTCTCCCAAAAAACTAAATAATATCTTCCAATATTACCCCCTCAACGATCTTGGACCATAAACCCATTATTATTTCCTTCTGTCAAGCTCAAGACCTTGGGACTTTACCTTTAGATTCACCCCTCTGTATATTTCTAACTCAACAACCATGGAAATCATTTGAGAGAAGAATGGAGTAACCCTATATTTAAGTGTCCTTTATCGGGGAGTAGAGATTGGAAGCAATGAAAAGTGCTCTTAAAGATTGGGAAAAAACCTCCTTTATACAATGAGATCAAGAGAGAATAATATTCAAAGGTGATTGAAATATCTTTATTACATAATGGAAATGAAGTTGTTTTGAAGAAAATCTAGAGGGAGGAATGATATTTGAGCTTAAAAATACACAAACCAATTTATTAGAATAAAATATGTGGAAAATAAAATCGAAAATCATTTGGCTTCAATCTACAAACAAAAATACAACATTTTTCACAAGCAAGAACTCAACAGAAGAAGTCAAAGGATCTTAGTTGAAGTTATTTGTTGAATTGTTTGTTTCCTCAATTGTGTGATTTTAAGTCTCCAAAGACATATTTTAACTGACCCATAAGTGGAGTTTATGTAATATTTGTATCAATAGTGGCATCCAATCTGATTGAAGTTACCGATTCTCCAAAATTTGTCATTTCCAATTAAAAAAAAAAACCTCAATAGAGGAACATCAAGGAGATAATCCTTGTTGATGGTACAAAGACCTCATTTTGAAAATATCTACATTAAGGAAGAAGTTAATGTAGAATCAACTCAATAAATGTAGGAGAGCATCCCTGTGTTAACCTTTGAAAGAGATAACGTGGAGTTATGCAAAAAGATAGAAGAGGCTAAAACAATACTCCCTATGAGGAATTGCTCTAAACAAGGCCCTATGCCTGAATAGCTTCTCCATATATTTTTTTTCTTGCTTTATGGTCCTTTATGAAAGCAAATCTAAAGCACATGCTCATATGTTCTCAAAAAAAGTAAAACCTAGGTCATTGTACCAACTTTTCTTTTCTAGTTCTTATTCCCAAAGATGTCAATCCCTCATCCTTCACATGAATTTGTATAATATCCTTGTGCAACTCTTCTTACAATATTTTGACTAAAATAATGGCAAATAGGCTGAAAAATATTATCTCCAATATTATTTTAGACAACTTAGGTGGCTTCAAGTAGAAAGGAAAAATTATAGGCAACATTATTTTGGTCCAAAATATTATACACTCTAGAAAATCAAATAAATAGAAAAGAATGATTATGAAAATGGAGATGGATAACGTGTTTGATTGAGAGAAATACAGAGTACTATTTTATTTTCCTCAAAAAAATGGATTTAATGAGTTTTTTTTACCATGAGTTAAAGATGTTGGAAATACTGATGGGGGGTTGAATCAATATTTCTTTTCAATTTTTAGTCATGCTAGTTTAGATAATTAATAAAATTAGGATACAAGATGTACAATCAAGAAAATACTTTTATTAATAAGAATCAATGAGGACTCCAATCCTCTTACAAACAACTAGGCTCCAACATGTACAATAAATTCTTCAAATTCTCCAAGGCTCCAAGTTTAGGTGAGAACTCCAATCCTCACTACAGATCCAAGCTCCAACTTGGTCTACTTGAGAACTCCAATCCTCAAGTCTAGGGTCCAACCTAATCTTCCACAAGGCTCCAACCCTATGTGTGAGGACTTTAATCTTCTAGGGCTCCAACCCTTTCAATCTTCTCCAATTCTTCAAGGAGGTTTCAATGCTTTATTCAAGACTTCCAAGAACTCCTCCAACAAGTCTTGAAGGGTTTCTTCAACAACACTACTACTCCAAAAATTCCTTCAAATAACTCCAAGGTCTACTTCAAAAAATTCTTGGTCCTTGATTTGACATCAATGACAAATATTGACCAACAACATGGTGTGGTTCTCCATGGATAGCCCCCTTAGTTAAGTATAGGCCCACTAAGTTTTCCAAAACTAACATAGGCTTAAGATAATGTTGTCCTCTCTCTCTCCTTTTATATATTTTAATGGTGGACTCCTAAAGTAGAAAACATGAACTTAAAAAAGAGTTGAGTATGTTACATGGAATAAGTTTCACAAGATGGGTAAAATGGAACAATTGCTCGTAACTTTGAAATGATTCTCTCTAAATGAAAGGAGCACCTATAGTCATGGTAAAGCAATTTAAATATGTCCTAGACAATTTTCTCAATGCCTTCAGAGGAGAAGCAAATATTGGAAAAAGTGACATTTATGACTGGATCTTATGATCCAAGCACCTTGAAAACAATAAAATTTCAATGAATATAGTCCAATTTAAGGGGGAAACCTCCTTTTATAATTAATCCAATGCACAAGAAAATATATGTGTGTGTGTGTGTCAGAGATGAAAAGTACAATTATAATGAAATGCTACCATGAAAGGTTCTGGTTGACCTACTAATATAACACTAGAAATGTAATAACTCAATATAAGCGTTAAAAAAGGTTTTATTCTTAACATGCCCCTCCCCTTCAAACAAGTTTTACCCTCAACACTTGACTAGTTAATGGTTTTTTTGCAAGAATAACTCATCTTCTCATGCCACCTCTTTTACTAGTAGGTTATTCCATGTCATGAGGTAGTCAATAATTGCTCAATTTTGCAGATGATTAATCATTGTTTGAAGGATTGTTTTTTGTTGTAGTGTGATTTTCCCTTCTTCATTAATCTCTGGTAGAATATTTTAGACTTATATCTTGTAACTTATTGCCTTATTTGAGCAAGAAACATGGAAGACTAGATGTACATGTGAAGATGGATGCAACTCCCATTTGTAAGCCATACTTTCAATCCTTTGCAACTTCTTATATGGGCCATAATACTTGGGTGCTAATGTATTATCATTATTTTGTTGGTTGATGGACATATTTTTATATGGTTGTAGCCTTAAAAATGCCTAAACCCTCACTTCAAATTCCCTTTCACTACAATTTTGATATGATTCTCATTTCATCCTATTACGGTGCTATAACTAAGGTGTCCTTCAATAGTTGAGAACCTCTTTTTGATGCTCTATGTGGTCCTCTGCTACTTGAACCTTTTCAATCCATTTTAAGGGTGATGTGATCCATGAGTGATGATATCAACAAAATAAATGGGGACATTTTTTTATTAATTATGGAAATACATATTGTACCACCATTCTATCAAAGTCAACCACTTGATCCATTATGTATGTTTATCATATTTAAAGAAATAAAGATATTCTTCCAAATATTTATTCACAAACTTTGTTTGCACATATTATTGAAGATATTAAGATGAGTTTTGAGCTAATTGCAAACAAAATCAAGAAAATAATTTAGTCCAAAATTTTCCAATGAAAACTAGATATTTTTCACTTACAATATTCCATATAGCTTTTGGATTGTTTCCATGAATGGTGTTGCTACTATACTTGATTTAAAAGGATGAGAAAGAGAGAAAAAATGGGCATAGATTTTTTCAGATGATCTACTATTACCATAATGACATTCTTTACTTCATATTTGATTAAACTCATAATAAAATCCAATGAAACTCCTTCCTAACATTGATTTGGTATAGCTAATGGTTGTAGGAAACCTGAGATATTGATTGTCTCTCCCTTATTCTATTGTAAAACCACACATTTAGACACAAGATTTTGAACATTAATATTAAGACCTACCCATAGAAAATCCTTCTTGATCCTATTTAAGTTTTCAATAAATCTAGATGTCCTCCTATAGGAGAAGTGTGTGGTTCCAAAAGAACATTTTTCTTTTAGTTAGGAATTCTTACATATATATAGGCAATCTTGATACCACAATAGATCATTATTTATCTAATGTACTTAGGTCCTCTTGGAATTGTTGAATGATCTAGTATGCCTTCTATTATTGCTTCCATTTTTCCCTTGTTTCTTCCACCCAATTAGATTTTTGGATAGAAATAACATAGAGTAATGCTATGCTTATTCTTCTTTCATTGAAAGTGCATCTACCACCATATTATGTTTTTATTTTTGTAAATAATTTCAAAGTCATAATATAGCATTGTAACCAATTTTGTTGTTATTTTGAAGATAATTGTTTCCACAAGAAGTACTTAAAACTATCATGATTGCTTTTTAATTTGAAGTGTCTTCTTATTAGGTAAAGAAGTCATTTTTTATTCGCATGTAGTATGGCCAATGTTTTTTTCATGAATGGGTTTGAGAAATTTTTTCCCTTTAATTTGGATACTTTTAAAAGAAGGGGGTCATGTTTCTTTTATTAAAATTACAACAATCCCATGGCCTAAGGCATCACACTCTACAACAAAGGTTTTTGTGAAGTTAGGATGGCCAAGATAGGACTTGTAGACATAGCCTCATTAAGTTTTTCAAAGGCTTTGGTTACTTCTTAATTCTAATAAAATGCTTCCTTCTCTAATAATTTTGATAGAAGTGTTGTTATTTGGACATAATTCTTGAAAAACTTGCAGTAATAGCCTGTTAATCCTAAGAATATTTTGAGTTTCTTCAATGTTTTTGGGATTTTCCATTCCATCATAGCTTTAATTTTATGAGGATCCACTGACACTTTCATGAGATGTAATATGAACCAAGTATTCCACTTCTTCGTCCCCAAAAAATACAGTTTGAAGGCTTTACATTTAGGTGTTTCTCTTCCAATAGTTTTAAGACCCTATGAACAAGTTGTACTCTCTTCCCATGATTTGCTATAAATTAGTAAGTCATAAAAAAACACAAAAACAAATATCCCAAGGAAGGATTTGAAAATAAACTTCATAAAGATTTCAAATGCATTTTGAAGGTGCATTAGTAAGTCCAAATGGCATAATAAAAAACTCATACTGAGCTTTATGTGTTCTTAATGATGTTTTGGAAATGTAGTCTTGTCTCATTTTGATTTTAATAATATATTGAATGCCAATCCAACTTAGTAGTTAAAATTTCTTTATGAAATTCATCTAATAATTCATCAATGATGGGAACAAGAAACTTATATTTAATGGTCATTTTGTTGAGTTTCTTATAATTTGAACGCATACAACATGAACCATCATTTTTTGTAATAATCACCATTGGTGAAGAGAGAGCATTTTGGCTAGGTTGAATTATGTCAACCTCTAACAATTCTTAAGTCATAGGCTCAATCTTACTCTCATGCATATCGATACTTGTAAGTACTAATGTTATGTGGTATACTTCTAGGTTGCAAATGAATAACATGGTGATGATCTCAAGCAAGTGGAAGACCCTAAGGCATATCTCCAAATGCCTTGGAATAATTGTTGATAACCTTTTGCACATACATTTGGAGCAAAGGATATAAATATTTGAACATATAGTGAGCATAATTATGCAATTACAACATGGTTTGTCTTTTGAGTAATTTTTTCATGTTGTTAGAGCTTATCAATTTAGAGGGTTTCCCTTGGATACCTATAAGATTGAATTCTTTTCCTTTTGAGAAAAAATTCATGAAAATATATTGAAAATTAAGGGTCATTGTTCCCAATAATTGTATGAATTGGACCCTTAATACAACATCATCACCACCCATTTGGATTGCAATCATGGGACTATCCAATAAATACTCCCCCTATTCAAGTTAATACTATGACACTGCCATGAACAATGTATGGTAACTCTATCTGCAATCATTGCTTGAATTTTAGTGCTAGAAATACAAAGCAATTGAGAAGTTTTTCTAATTTGTAAATTATGAAGTTATGAATACTACATGAATCAATCAACATTGTTAGCTTTTATTTTTGATGTATCCTTCTATCTTGAGGGTTTGTGGAGTAATGATGTTGACCAATGCATGACAATATCTTTTGTAGTCTCTTTTGGCTCTAGACCTTATGACGGTTCTAATTCTTGATCCTTTTCCTTTTCAAATTCTATTTATAATAATTCATTATCACCATATTTATTATCCTTACTATATATACCTATTACAATTGAAACATACTCCATTTTCTCTTATTTCATCCATTTTTTGAGGTGTCAACCTTATCGATTGGGTGAGGTTATGTGAGGGAGCATGATGTTCTCTATGGTTGTTAGTGAACACTCTTCTAGTAGCCATATTTTTAATTCCAACTTTCCTTACGAGACTAAAAACGTGCTCTATGGATTTAGTTTCAAAGAGACACACCTCATGTTGTGATGATTTCATTTAAATTTCCCATAAAGAGGTCTCACAAATTATCTTCTAGAATGTTTTTTTACCTTAAGATACATTTTTTTTAAATTGTTGAAGGTAATCTATAATTGAACTTATTTTCCTAAGATTTATTAATTGAATAAATAATGCATTTATCTTAATATCCCCATAATGTGCTAGCAATTCCTCCATAAAAATTGACCAAGATACAATATAATCCTTTTTCCTTTCACAAAACCATTGATACCATACAAATAAATATTGTTCTAAATATAAGGATGCAATAGTTACCTTTTGTAAGGTTTAAAGTTGGTTTAGATCGAAGGATTACTCCATCCGTAATATTCATGTTACAAGATCTTTATCACCAAACTTCCTCATATCGATCCTTGGAATGAAGTAGTATCTCAGTGCCAAGTTGAATATTTGATGTTGTGAACCTTTGAGTGATGTCAAAAGGTCATGACCCTATGATCCGATATTTGTGATAAAATACTCCCATGTGTGGTTTATTCCCAACACAATTATTCTCCTTATTTTAATGAGTGAATTGGATCTCCATATCCCTTTTAGGAAGCCTCCATGAGAGATAATTTTCCATGGATACATGGATTTTATATTTATTCCTTGATACATGTAGTGTGCATGACCCAGGGTTCAGAATTATGCCAACAAAGCCCCCTTGGATACTAGCATTTTCAACACCTAAGAGAAGATGAGGTCTCACGAAAGGTATATTGTTGGGTTTGCAGAACCTTTGAAAGTTATTCAAGGAAATAGGGGAAATGGAGACCACTATGGTTCAAAGTAACCCACCCCAAGCAAGTATAATTGTTGTATGTTGCAAATATACTCATTAAATAGAAATATATTCATACACCCTTACTACATACATCAAAACATTCCCAACATCTACGATGGGTATTGGTCAATCATAGTATATGGTTTAATCATAAAATTAAGCATTCAACAAGCATTCATTGTGTGAGTGCAAGTCAACTCCGATGTGGAAAAGAGGAATCAAACTCCATTCATTTATATAGTGACATAGTTATTTACATTACATAATCTATCCCCACAAAACAATTTCCATAAACCTTACAAATACTCTATAACTCATTCATTGATCCCATCATTGGCACAAAACACATAAGTGACAAAACCATGAATCTTGAACAAATCCTCCGAATACTTCATATTTGTATTAAACATCAATAACATAAGTTATACGCAAGCTCTATACACCCGAATTCGGGAACTTAGAATATCATCATTCACATTCGAGTATCTAGCCAACGCCATTACAATGAACATAATAGTATTTGACAATACAATAATAGTGTATCAGAGCCAAATTACAACAAAAGAAGAACAAAATTATCCTCAAACAGAACATACACGACCACCATTAATCAAACAATAGAACAAAAATTAGAACAAAATCACTCTATTAGCAACAACTCCTTATATAGCTTTTGTCTTTGGCATCTGGCTCTAGGGAATCTCCAGCCAGCTCACCTAGCTAGCTCACCCTGGTGAGATTTCCTTGTACATGTCATGTTGTAATCGATTATTAGACAACACCAAGATGAATCTCCACCACTACCCGTATATAACCAACCTTCATACTTGGAGGACACATGATTAACTAAAGACTCTTTCAGTTATGTCATGGTATTCCTAATATTCTTTGCACATCTATGTGGTTTTTTAGGAACCTACATGATATGTTGGTCATAGTGTCCACCATCCTCTACACAGTATCTCTGCACTTACGAAAAATTTCAAAAAAAAATCTCATTTTTCTTCTTTTTCCTTCTTAAGCCCAATAATACCCCAAAACTATTTGTCTCATCTTGAGCCACTCTATCATTTTTGTGCACCAATGGAAGGAAGTACTTCTACAGTCTTCGCCACAAAATTTTCAAACATTTAATTCACCTTTTGTGTGGGTTTATTTGTTGCCTCTATTGATCCAATAATATTTCTGTCAACCTCCACGTGCATATGAGTATTTTGGAACAAGGGTTCATTCTCAACAATGAGGTTGTGTGTTGTAGTATATGTTGCAGTGAAATCATTTTTGAGTTGCATGGATTTGTCATGTAGTTGTACCACCTTCTTAATCAGTTTCTACGACTCCACTCTCCATTGGTTAATATTCCTACCCAACGCCACACTTTAAACCATTGCATTTTTGCATTTTGGCGTAGGCAGAGATGTCAAACTAATACGTATAGTCTCATTCCATTGATGCACAATTTGAATTTTGGTACAAATGTCCTTGAGCTCAAAATTGTTCTACAATTTATTCCATAAGTCTATGTCAACCTCATATAATTTTGTGCACTTGTTCTCAAGTTCTCGTGCACTCTCTAAAATTTTAGAGGTTGTCTGAACCTTTTCTATCCTTTCGACTTATCTTGGAAGAGTGGTAGGCTTAATCTAAAATTATAGTTCTTCAACCTTTACATTTAAGCCATGAATGACCTCTTCAATCTTGGATAATTACTCCTTTATGGTAGCATCGATTTCCATTGGAACACCTGACATCTTACTATATATTACTTCAATAGCCCATTGGAGTGTCCCTTCTCTTTCCTTGACCTGTTGTCATGCTTATTCCGACTATGTTTGTGATGTTTGCAAAGCCTCTTGCTTAGTATTGAGTTGGATCAGGTCCATCGAGGTTGCTTGTGCCATAAATTGTACTTCTTGGACAATATACTACTACAATGAAAATAAAATATGCATTGTAATTGTGAAATAATGAGATCTACTTGGGGAAACACTTGAGCTTATTGTTGGACATCAATGTTTGTGAAGTGTACTATGACCAAGGGTTGACTAAGGTGTGACACTCCTCCAAATTCAAGGATGGTTGTTGTTGTATCTTATATTGTGTTTAAGCTTATTATTCATTTTTATCACAATGTGTGGTCTAAAAATCATTGCAGGCGTTCAACCTTAATGAAGCTCTCTTATTTTCTTTACATCTGCAGAGTTTAAGGGAAATGAAGTATTTTGTTTATTATACATTGAAATCGCAAAAGAAACAAGTATAAAAGAATCGGCCCCTGTATACCCATGCGATCAAGTTAAATTATATTATAAATGGTTATATGGAGCCATAACCAAAATATATATGTATATGTGTTAAACGATGTGATCAAATCGCAATCGCAAACCGCAACGGTAGTTATATGAAATCACCCCTGGCCGAACCCGAAAGGTATATACATCGTGGTTTAAAGTCCTATCAGTTCCGCCGCACTGCAGAGCTATGGACGTTGGGATCAGCCGATTGCAACTTGCGATGGCGGACCCGAAATATATATATGTTTTGTTGTAAAGTCCTAGTAGGTCCGCTATATCAAAAAGTCCTTCGTATACATTATGGTTACGCATTTTTATATTTATTTATATCATAAAGGATTATAATAGAAATAAGCATTGAAAATGCCAGACACGAAGCGTATATATATTATGTCTTATAAGCCCCGGCGGGTCCACGATCATCTCATAACACTTTATATATGTGTATATAGCTATGCCGATTGCGATTTGCGATTGCAGGCCAGACCCAAAAACATATATATTGTGTTTTATAAGTGCAGTGGGTCCGTCATATCGCATAACATATATATATATATATATATATATATATATATATATATAATATATATATAAATATATTATATATATATATATATAATTATATATATATATATATATATATATATATATATATATATGGTTTCGCTGATTGCGATATGCAATCCATACCTGATAGTTTACATGTTATGTTTTATAATTACGGTGCGTCCATCATATCGCGAAATGTTAAGGGTTGGGTCGATATAACAATGGAAAGTGCCGATTGCGATTGCGATAAGGGTATGCCTCGATAGTTGTGCAAAGCCTGCGCTAAAAGCGGAAAAGGCATGTTCATGGTGTATTTCTATTATAGAAGAGATATAATAGAAATAGCGCAAATATGAAGGTTTTATGCGTAAGTCCAACATTACATTGATATAACCATGGAAAGCACCAATTGCGATATGCGATGGGATTCCGGATCTGATGGAGTTATTAAATTGGGTTAATTATTTTTCAGTTCCCCTTTTGCGTACTTTGCGTTAATTTTGTCGTGTAAAGGAAAAAATCGGTGTTAAAGCCAAATTTGAAGAAAGGCAGTTGGTCAAGCTTCTTGGTGTTTTGGCTAATTGAAATGTGCCTGATACATGCGTAAACCCAGGTTATGCACAAGTCAAACACAGTTTATTATGATTAAAGCGGATTAATTATTATTAAGGCATATATAGAAGAACTCAACGGCCGATTAACAGAGCAAGCCAACAGTTATTCTCATCTTCTAGTTCAGTTATTTCTTATTATTGTATGTTCTTTGAGGTGTATTTTACCCTGTGTAAAATTCTATAATATATTTTACTTAAGATAGTTAGAGAAGCAGTTTAGTAGTTTGACAGTTTCAAATATCAGCGACTGTTTCACAATGTATAAGAAGAGGAAAGTTTATAGAGAAAGGGTTGATGGTTCGAATTTTGGAAAACCTGGAGACTAGGCCATTGTATTCTTGATATCAT
Source organism: Pinus taeda (assembly GCA_000404065.3). Taxonomy (NCBI): domain Eukaryota; kingdom Viridiplantae; phylum Streptophyta; class Pinopsida; order Pinales; family Pinaceae; genus Pinus; species Pinus taeda. The sequence continues at coordinate 46,998 of APFE030325164.1, forward strand.
TGTTGATTAATGAAAGAATCAGAAGTTTCCATGAGTTGTTGGGTATAATTTTGTAACCTTCTCTGTCATGTGTTATGTTATGTTTTCTTCTTTCAAGCATAGTAATGAAGTTGCAGGTCTTTATTTGCTTATGTAGATAAAGTTAAAATTCCGTAAAAGAGCGCTCCTATACTTGAAATTTCTACCTTCCTTTCTAAGTTATAGATAATAGTTTCTTTGAAAGACCATCATATTATCTTTAACTTCTCTAAGAGTCACAAATAGTAGTTTCTGTGTTAAACAACATATTGTCTACGATTCAGTTCTCATTTTCATAATTCTTCTAAGTTACAGATAGTAGTTTTTGTGAAAAACCAGCATATTATCTTTAACTTATCCTTCAAGCTTTCTTCTCTAATCATTTATATCTAGCAACAAATGGCATTCTGAGATGTTCCAGTTATACATGTATTAAGGGTTAAAGACCAATTTTTCCAGGTCCTTCATTTGAGAACACAACAAACAATAAGTGACAGTAAATAATATTTATATATGTCTTAAGCACAATTTCTCTACAGCCAGGAAATTGGTTCTTAAGGTACAACAGATGTGATGGTTTGGTTTAGATATTTGATGCAGGAGGTGCGGTAGTTTCCTGCATTGCAGTTGTTGGCTCTATTTCACTGGGTGCAAGAGTAGCTTCCTTGTATTACTCAATCATTAAATGTAATTGCTCCAGCTACTACTGCATTCGGTCCTACAATTCCCTTTGCTCTTATGTTGCTTTCTTCATGGTTTTGAAAAGAGGGAAAATTACCTACTCTGACACTTCTTTAATTTGTTTGGACAATATTTCCATGTCTTCCTCCAACAGAGAAGGTGCATCCAAGTTTTTTGTATTTTTTTCCTCCCTCTTCTTCCTTGCTCCCTTCTATTAATTTGGCAAGGGTTTATTTTCCCCCCCTGGTCTTTTCTTTAGGGTCCTACAACAATGTGTTAGGACACTCTTCTTCAAGTTCCTGTGGTGGGGGCTTTGCGTGTTTCTTTGACTTTGGGGAAGTGTGTTCTCCCTCTTGTGTATATTGGAGCTTTGTCTCTGCACCAATGTCAATAAGTCTATACTTTTGGTTACTAGTTAGGGGTTTGTATTTTCCACTCTATTGGCTAGTCATTCCCTATCTATGACATAGTGTGTCTGTCCATATTATACTAACATTGCATCAACTGCTTGTCGGGGTTGGTTAGGGCCGAAATATATATAAAATGTGGGGTGACATGGAATCACACTACATGGCCATAAGAACCAATAATTTAGACAAGAAAATGAGATACCTTATGGATCACTTGATTGATCACTTCCTTCCAAATGTAAAACATGACATTTTTATCTTGATGCCACTTTTTATGTAGGGTAAATCAAAGAGAGCCAAACCTTGGTGCAACAAACTTTGGCTTCTCCACCGATGGAAACTGGGTATCCTTCAAAACTTGACAGTTATAGTCCACTTTTTAGGTCATCTTCAGTTCTTGGCGCTTCATTCTATTTTTTTGCTTCCTTTCTCTGTGGTGTTCTCGGTGCTCAGTGCATCAATCCTTGAGTGCAATGTGAAATTTTTAGTCTACCAAGTTTGTCGCATTGGTTTTGCAGTCATGACATTCTTTAGGTTCTTTGCATCGCAACTCCTACCTGCAAACACAAATAAAGATATAAATAAAAAACAATTTTCCTTAAATATATCAACTTTGCAAAGTCAGATGGTTGTCTCTATCCAAATTTCGTTGACTTCCAATATCAATTTTGTCGAGGGGCTCTCTGTTAAATGTATCTCATTGGATATCCCCTGCATCTATGACATACTAGATAACATACGGTCCCAGACAATGCATCTGAAATTTTCCATGGTTTTTCAAATTTTTGTTTCCATACATCAACACGAGATCACCGACCTAGAATTGCTTTTTCTTAATATGATGATCATGCCATGCCTTTTTGTTGGCCTTCTACATAATTTGGTGGAACCTTTTCATTGGCCTTCTAAAAAATTTGGTGGAACCCTAGTAGAAATGTGTCCTCTTCTAGTTGTAGTATCTTCGTTACTCTTTGCTCTACTACGTTGGAATCTATTAGAGTGGTTGTGACAACAATGCAGAGAATTCGGACTATGAATTCCATGGACATCACTGTTTCTTGCCTATATACCAACCAGAAAGGTGTTTGTCTAGTAATATTATTGGCATAGTCTAGTAAACCCATAGTACTATAGGTATTTATAGATCCCATTCATCCCTATTTACATTGCAGACCTTCATCAATGCATTCTTCAAAATCTTGTTGAAGGCCTCAACTATGCCATTTTCTTATGGATGGTATAGTGTGCTCTTTTGACGGTGCACCTGGAACTCTTTTGTCAATGCTTCAATAGTCTAATTTAGGAAGTGAGCGTCCTGGTCATTCATTAGAATTTTTGGACATCCAAAGTGGGTGAAAACATTCTAAATATGGGTGCAATATTTGTGCTACAATCCCTAATAAGTGTTGCGTCATCCCATTGGGTCAAATAATCTGTGGTAATTATAATATATCATGCTTCACTTCTCTTTGTTGGCAGATTAATTATCCTAATAAAATCTATGGCCCACTGATCAAATAGTTGTAATTTTATCTACGGGTGGAGTGACATCTCACCTTGACACAAAGGTTTCCCCACTCTTTGACACACATCACAGTTGTAACATAACTCTCGTACATCACAGTGGACTATCAACCACCAGAGCCCCAAGTGAAAAAATCTCCTGTGTGATTTCTTATCCTGCATAGTGAACATGTGCCTTCAACAAAATGGTTGTTCTTTCAAGATCCAATATGTAGCAGCAGAGTATTCCATCCACGTCCAAATTGAATACAAAACCTACAATTATTTGATAATTTATGGCCTTAACTACTAGTTGCTTCTTTTGTGCCACTATGTACCTCTGTGGTGTTATCCCTATACTAAGGAAATAGATGATTTATACAAAATGTTTGTCTACCATCTCCACACAAAATAATTGAGCATTTGGTAAGACATCATTCACGGTTCTTGTATCTTCGTCGAAAACAATCTTAGACAAGTGGCATGGCCATGCATTTAGCCTACTAGGCTTTACTATTACCTCGAAATTGTACCCCTGGAATAGTAGTATCCACCTACATATCCTCACCGCCAACACTAACTTGTTAACGAGGTAGTGTAAAATAGAATGGTCAGTATATAACGTAAAGTGTGACCCCGTCAAGTAATGCCTAAATTTTTGTAAAGTGTACACCATTGCCAATCTTTTATGCTCTATTGCAGTGTATTTATGCTTGTCCAAAGATAGCTTTACGTTAGCAAAAGTGACAGGGTGTTCTATATCAACCTCCCCTAGTTGTGCCAGCACAACTCCTGGTAATATCATCAATATATCCACATGAACATGAAACTATTTGTTCCAATTGGGAAACACTAGGATCGACACAGATACTAATTTATTCTTTAGTGTATCTAGTGCATGTTGGCACTCTCTAGTCCATTTGAACCTAGAATCCTTCTTTAGTAACCTTTCCAATGGTGCAGTAATCTATGCATATCCACAAATAAACTTCCTATAATATCTAGTATCTCCCAATGTTGCGCATAGTTGTCGCACTAACGTTGGAGGTGGAAAAAACCAAAAAAACAAAAAAACACATTTATTTAGATTAAGGGAAATTTTAATTTTCCGCATCTGTCAAACATGACTCACAATACTTCAATGTGCTTTTGTAACAAGCTAAACATAGTCCAATCATCCAAGAAATTTCCAAAAATTTATTAATAAAATCCTTAAATGCTACCACTACCACTTAAGAAAACATTATTGTTGTGTTCAAACCAAAGGGTGTGACAGTATATTCGAGAAATACCCACTTTAATGTAAATGTTGTCTTATGACAGTCCTCCTTAGCAATTTTAATCTAAAAGTTTCTTGAGAAACCATCTGTGAATGAGTAATCCTCCTACCCTCTGACATTCTCCAAAATTTCATTTGTAAAAGGTGTGGGGAATAGATCATGAACACAAGCATCATTCAATTTCCTCAGGTCTACTGAAATTCAGATCTCACCCAATTTCTTAAGTTGCACAACCATCAAACTTACCCAGTCAGACTCCTCGGTAGGTTCTATTATACCTTCCTTCAACACCCTATCTAACTCCTCTCTGAATTTTAGTTTGTATATGGGGTTGAGGCGGTAGGGCCTCTATCATATTGGATTCACACCTAGTTTAAAAGTATTCATCTTCCCCTGTAACTCACCTACTATGCTCTTTATCTTTACAAACGTGTTGGGGAATAATGTTGAAATTTGGGGTAGTTATGGGAAGAATTTCCCATGAGAGACCTAGTAACACCAAAAAAAATAAAATTATTAGTGTTAATAAGTTTGGCACTCCTATTATTATTTTTTGTTATATAAATTTGGGCAAGCAATTGAATGAATTTGAATTTAATATTTCCCTCCATAAGTTAGACTCAGAAATCAAGTCGACCTACCCCCAATGGTCGTGTCCTTTCGTACATTGAATTTTTCATATCTAAGGATAGTAAGCTCGCTCTGTCTAAGGTGTCCTAGATTGTGAATTTAATGTCCCTATGGCATCTTATTCTATGGCTCACATTATTGTCTTGAAGAGCGCAAATCTACTTATATTGATGTTCGCATTATCTCAAAGTCTCATACCTATATATTTGAGGCTTGCATTTTTTATCTAAGGTTTGAATTACCTCAGTGGTTTAGATCTATACAGTGGCCCACATTCTCACAATGGCTTGCTACATTCACAGTGGCTTACATGGATCACACAATATTCTTGTATCTCACATATGTATTCTATGACTCGCTAAATACACTTTGGATTGGTATCATTATGATTTCATTACTCCGAGGCTTGCATTCTATTACATTGACTCTCATACATACCCTCTAAGGCTAGCATTTTATTCATATGAGGCTATCATTTTACCTGAGGTGTCTTGGACTATTTGGAATATCGCTTTGAAATTATGGGCAACTCTTTGACATTTATTGCAGCTCACTTTCTCTGAGTGGTTTTCTTTGTATTATATATGACTCATGTATGGCTTGCTATTCTTTGTGACTCATTTATATTTAAAGGCTCACAATTATATTTTCGTGGTTAGCATTGTAACTCTATGATTGACATTGTTATTTATGTGGCTCATAATTTGATGTACAATAGTGACTTGAGGCTAGGAAAAATGATCTATATGACTAATAGACCTATGTGATTTTTTTGCAGTAATCATATATTAGTGAACTCCAATTATATATGGTAGTGTGCCCTACATTGATATCTCTTGATGATAGTAATAACCTTACTCTTGTGACAGTTATATATAATAGTAATATTTATGATGATTGTACACGATACATGGAAGAGATGCTAGTTCTTATAACAGTAACCTAAATGAGTATGACATTGATCTTGATGCATGAAAGTGATCTATATGTACATGGAAGTGACCTTTGATGTATGGTCATGACCTCGACATGGCAGTGACCTATAATGTATGGAAATGACCATGACATGGAATTGACCTATGATGTATGGTAGTGATCTCGACATGGAAATGACCTTGGATGTATGGCAGTAACTTTGACAAGGCAGTGACCTTTGGTGTACAACATAGACACTTTGATGTATGGCTTGAATTTGTGTTAATGAGATGACAGTGAAGTTTCTAGTTCTCTATAATAGTGACAATAAGATATTTTTTTTTATATGACCATGTGCTTTGTAGGCCTACCTGCTATTGGATTTTCCTAGTAGGATTAATGTGTTGGATGATAAAATATTTATGTCTCATGATTATTTTACTTTGTATATCAAGTGAACATTGATAAATATATAATATAAGAAGAAAAATTGATTTATGGGTTTTCCCCCTTATGGGGTTTTGCCCTGGTCCCTGACCAAAATCATGGTGTCTCTATTGTGTATTCTTTTCTTCTATTGTTCCTTATTATTTCATTGCATTGTTGATGTTATTATTCTCTCTACATAGTTTCTAATGATGATATGATGTTAAGGGGTGAATATAATATGAAAATATTAAAAAAAGTCTAAAAGTGTAGTTATCTACAATAGAGAACAATATAACCCTAAAAATCAACATGGTATTAGAGATGGGCTGAAGAAAAGTCATTTAGATCACCCCCGTGAAGACACCTATGTTGGATTTCTTAGTCAAGTAGAGTGAAATAAATGAAGATGATGGGGACCTAAATGAATGCTTGGGTTTGAAGGAAACCCTAGAAATTCTTTTGTTCTTGCAAATAAAAACTAGGGTTTGGGAGACACCTTAGGTGTGCCCTTGGTATGGAAAGGCCTGGTATGATTCAAAATTTTCATGATATCAAATGATCAATGAGAATCCATTGAGTTATTCAATTATAGATTCAATGTAACCCTAGTCTCCCAATAGGAGATGGTATGATGCATATGTGGTGGTCATATTATACATCATTAGCCAGGTTTGGAAAGATATGGAATGAGAATACAGGAGATGAAGAGGATGCATTTATTTGAATGGTGACATTAACATATGGTTGATGGAAAAATTTGCCTCATGGCTAACAAGGAGGCAAGAGAAAGCTTAGAGCTTCCTATAATCCTCATTGAGGATAAGTACTTTCAAATATCTATGTTATTTCTTTGTGACTCCACTCTTGTTTAGATTTATCATTTTTAGATTATTGTTTACTGCATGAGTATTTGAATATTTCTAACTTCTTGATTTACAATGTGATCAAGGAATGTAGATCCTTCTTGAGTATCATCAAGATGTAGAGCATTACAAGAAGAGTTAGTTCTAAGAGGGAGCTAATGGAGGAAAATGAAGGAGTCACCCCATACTTAGAGAAGAAATACAGTCCTTGCTTATCATCAAGTACACTTTCATTATATTTATTTTTCTCTTGCTCTTGTTTTGGGGTCAACATGTACATTTGATGAATGTGAGGACCAAGTCCTCTATATCGAGATTGAGGAGGGTATAGAGTATGATTAGAGTGGAAAGGGACATAAGGCCAGACCTTGGAAGAAGGATTGCAGTCCCCCTAGTAGATGATTATGACTAAAGAGGCTTTCCATTTAGATGGATTAGACTATCATGTAACAATGAGATATTTTAAGATAAGGAAAAGATGAGAATTAATATGTCCTTCATGAAAGGATCATTCTAGATTACAAGATACAGTAGTATCATATGCCTCCTCAATGTTAATTTCATCACTGATAAGGAATATTCTCTCATAGGGAGAATATTATAGCTCCTGTTGCTAGATGAACTATTATCAAGAAGTATGTGAAGTGAGACTCATCCATGTTTAAATATGTAACTAGGTTCGGTCTTCATAATGAGATGTGTAAATCATGATTTTATGTAATTAATGAAAAGAAGAAAAATATTTTTTTATGCTTAAGGAATGGGTTTCATGCTCAAGGAATTTTATTTTGTATATCAATCTCCCATTGTGAGTTATTAGGTTTGGTTATTAAGTCATAAAGTCTAATGAGTCAATGTCATGTATTGAAGAGACATTTGGTCTTGTTACATATTGCAAAAAGATAGTGTGTTTGAGTCATTAACCCTCCAAGACCTTGTCACAAGCACTCCTTCAATTCGACCCTCAAAAGAATATGGAGATAATTCAAGAAGAGCATGTCATCCTACTCACTTGCACAAGTCGTCCTATTTCATGGGTAGATCATTATATATAGAAAGGACTCGACCTCTCTTGAGAAACCATTTGATCAAGTGTTTGAAACAAGATATAAAGTGCGAGAAACATAAGAGAATTAGCCTACCATCAAGCGAAGAAAGGAGGATAAAAAAATGAAGTAATTTAGAATTTTTTTTTGGGGGGTAAATACCTTTCACACATGCGAGGGAGTATAGTATCGTTTCCTGCAAAATTAGTTGAGGTTATTACAGTCAACTTAGAAGTTGAATCAAGGAAGAAAATAATACATCCATCAAGTTTAATTATAGGAGAAGGTCGTACTATCCAAGTGAATGAAATCAAGGGATCAAATCATTGTATAACCCCTACACGTGCTTCAGTTAGGATTTCTAGAGAGGCTGAGAGTTGCAGGTTTGTGGTAATAGGCTGAAATATGAAGAGAAGTCGAGATCCTTGGTGGAACAATTAGTTTGAAAAGCATTGACTCAAGGAAGAAGAATTTGTTTAAAGAAGCCTTGTGAGTTGGTCTTGGATAGGGTAGTAGGTCAAGGGTCTTGGTCTTGGAATTCATCACTTGAATATTCTATAAGAAGAAGAATTTTTTTGGGTTTTCCTCTCAAGTTGGAGAGGTTTTTTCCTTGGTTGATAGCCTACATTTTGTGTCCCTTATCTCGTGCTTATTTATGATTTGGCAGTTGTTTGATGATGGAAAACATTAACATAATAAAGAGAAAGAAAGAGGCGAATAAAAGACTAAGTAAAATTTGCATCACAAGCAGTTATCATTCAAGAGAAATCACCTCATCCATATGCTCTAGATTTCTCAACATGGTATCAGTGTTAAGATGACAAGTCAAGGAAGGGTGGCTCAATAAGGGACTCTCAAGCACTCAAACTCCAAATTTCTAGAAATACATCAAGGGAATCAAAGAATTAAAAATATCCTCTCATCTCCAAGAAGGCAAGGGCTACATCATCATTTAGAAGAAAAGTGTCAAAACCCTAGATCAATCAAATAAGAAGTCTACACTAGAAGCATTCTTGGGATCCTCGCTCAAGATCAAGGAAAGAGACCATAAATACTCTACTTATACTCAACTTGAAGAGTTATATAAATCAAAGTAACTTAACTCGTCAAGGAGTAAGATCAAGGACATTGTCATCATCATCAAAGGTTTCAAAGTGATCTCCCTCTCTTTGGAGCTAAGGATCACTCTTGAAGAAAACCATCTTCATCAAGGAGAATTTTGCTATAACCAATATCAAATTCAAGGAGGCATAAATTTGAAGGAGAATCGTCACAAATAATTATATTTGTGTCTACATATGAATCTATCAAAATTTCTTTTTGCATGGAAAGAAACAAGTTGTTGGGGCTTCAAATTTTCTTGCATGGAAGAAAAGGACAAATCTAAAACAAGTTAAGGGCTCAATCACCAAACCTTCAAAATAATATGCTCAAGCACTTGTAAGGTATATAAAAGGGGAAGTAAGGTCTCAAATGATTCCCATAGAATCCATCAAGGATCCCCTCATTCATTATGTATCTAAACTTGAAACTTCGAAAGAAATTTATAACAAACTTGTAGAGTTGTTTTTCGTAAGCACTACAGGAGAAGTCATATCATTAATGCAATAACTCTGCAAGCTGATGATATCAAAATAAGAAGGAATAAATTCATAATTTATAAGGATATCTGAAATAAAGGGTCAACTCCAAGATTTGTGAGAAATTATGTCTTACAAAGAGATTACTACCATAGTACTTAATGTACTACCTAAGGAATGGGATAACTTCAAAACAAGAATTTATGGGAAGAATGAAGCTACTACATTCAAGGATCTATGTTCACTATGAAAATTTGAAGAAACCAGGTTGAATGCAAAATCTAATGTAGGATCAAACGAGAAAACTCAAGTATATTTTGTTATGGCAAAGAGAAAAGGAAAGTTTGGTCCTCAGGAAAGAAAAAAAGAACATGGCAAAGATTCAATGCTATGGATGTCAATAATATGGGCACTACAAGAGAGATTGTCCTAAACTCAAGAATGACAACAATAAAAGAGGAAGAGAAGATTCCCATATCATTGAAGAAGTGGAGGAGGATAAAAAGAATAAATCCAAGAAAAAGGAAGTAAAATATCTCTACTATGATTGAGAAAGTCTTCCTTACATAGTTATTTTCAAGTTTTTGTTTTTAAGTTATTTTGTTGTATATCTATCATTGTAGGAGGTACTAAGAAGCATGATAGGATGCAACATGGCATCATAGAAGCATACAATTGAAAGAAATAGCTCATTATCTTAAAAGAAGTATAGTTGAAATAGAAGTCTACGGAATCCACCAATAGAAATATGTAGCTCTTGGTAACCTCATTAGAAACATAAGTAGCACTTATGGAAAGAAGAAAGTCATCCAATATAAAAATCTCATCATAAATTATTCAAGAGGAACATTTGCGGGATGAGGATAATCAAGATCCTCCGTTGGAATCTTCACTGGAAGGTTCACCTATTGAAAGGAACAAGTGTTTCAATAATTCCACCTTGAATGGGATTCATGGAATAAAGGTATGATGTCATAAGATATGAAGCAGGTCAAGATGATTGGATCTCTTTAAATCAAGGAAGCTAATGAAGGAAGTATATATGACCTAAAGAAAGAAATGAGGTATGTATGCATATACTTAATTAAGTCATGTCATATGGTTGCAAATATCATGATTGAATGATATACTTGGAGAGCATGATCAAAAGAAAAGGATCTCTAACTATAGAAAGATGCAGGAAGGCATAATTCACACATTAACAAGATGAAATCAAAATAATATGTCCTCGTATGAAATATGAGGTGGTTAAAAAAATTGGAGGAACTATAATTGGAAGTTCCTAGAAAGAAATGTGTGAAGAAAGAAAGGAAGAGATCAAGAAAAAAATACAACTATGGAGAAGACAATCAACATCCAAGGACTAAAATATTTGACTATGATATCTCCATGCGAAAGGTATGAAGTCTAAAAAAAGAAATAAACCCTTGACATTATATATATTTTTGGATATGTGTCAATATGTATGCAGGATGTTGATACAAAAAAGGAGATGGCATGATGAATGACCATCATAAATGTAATTTTGATGTTAATTTTCTATTTTTTAACAATATCAGGATGGGCTTATGTAGGGATGCCAAGGGAATATCAATGGATGTCTTCTACAACTGATGCTCATGTGGCAGGATGAAAGGTCCTTAAGGAAACATGACATGAAGAAGGCAACAATTCATGAAGGCCATATATGGACTAATGGATCACTTTCTGATGAAAAAGACGATCACATGATTGATATTATTCATGAATGAAAGTGATGGATGGTTTGTGCCCTACAAAGAAGTCCCGAAATATGTAGGTGTTACACTGAAATTTGTCACCATGACTATCTGCAGTTAGTATGTCTCCGTCAACAGTCATACTATCCTCCTTGGCAAGCCTTATACCTCTGCTCTCCATGTCAAACTTCAAGAAAGAGAGAAAGTCTTTAAAAATCATGTTTATCTCTGGGT